>PVKN010002005.1:0-45843 GCA_004027915.1 Capromys pilorides
AAGGAGGGAGGGAGGGAGGGAGAGACACTGGGTTAAAGAATAGTTTGTCCCAAATCACACTCCACCTCCAGCCCCCAGCAGAGCTGACCTTATATCCAGAGGTGGCGAGAGTTTATCATCTGAACGGTTTTAGGGGTCATAAAATAATGCGAATGGTGACCACTGCCCTGGAGATGGGCATTTCTATAAAAATTTCAGAGGTTGATTTGAACATCACCACTGATCTGTGCGCCTTTATCAAAAAACATAAAATTAGGAAACAAATTCCATGACCAGGACCAAAGAGCGAGCATAAACCCAGGCCACGCAGGCCCCGTATGAAAGTTTACCGTTCTGACAATTTAATAATCATTAATAACAATTAATGGTAACAATTTTTTTCTTCGTGATAGAAGACAGAAGAGGTAGACCGAGAGTGCGCTGCTTGGATTTTTACAAGTTTCGCGCTCTTGCAAGGCGATACCGCCAGGTTTCTGAGTGTAAAAGATGAAAAACAGAAGCAAAAATCCCAGCCTCCAGCCGGGCCCCAGTGGACCGGCCTGCATGCTCCAAACTGCAGTTCGGTTTACAACACTGGCAAAACCAAGCAGTCCACAGAGGCAAAAGCCAGAGGAGGCAAATCAGGGAGGAAGAAATTAAAGAGTAAAGGAAACTAGGCAAGGGGCGAGGTCCACGACCAGCGGGTGGCGGCGTGCGCGGGGCCAGGTGGGCGGTGCAGGGGCGCGCGCGGCGGGCGGCGCAAAGGCTCCGAGCCAGGCTGCGAACGGCGCGCCCGCCGATGCTCGGAGCTGCTCCGTCCCCCTGGACGCGGCGCGGTCCGCAGAGCTCGGCGGGGAAGAGTCGGGCGGGGCTCGGGCGCGCTTCTTCCTCCCGGCGACGCGGGGACGAGACTCGGAGGGCGGCGCGGGCACTGCCCGAGTTGCAGCCTCACCCGCAGCTGCAGCGGGATGAGCTCGCCGCGGCAGACGCCTTAGCCGGGTGCACGCGCCGGGCGGAGCGCGCAGGTGGGACTGTGCTCCCCGCGGTCCGCCTCGCGCGGGTCCCCAGCCGGCGGGAGGATGGGCGCTGGTGCCCCGGGGCCGTGCCCGCCGCAGCTGCCCCCGCGTCCGACGCGAGCCCGGCGTCCGGCCCGAGTCCCGCGCTCATGTACGTAGGCGGGGCGCGGGGCGAGGGTGCATGCGGGCTCCCGACCCCCGCTCGCTGCCCAAGTTTGTAAATGGGGCGATCAGCCCCGGGCTGGGGTGAGGCAGGGTGGGTGAGACGCAGCCCGAAGCAGCGGGAGGAGAGGCGGTGAAGGTGGGCCCAGCGGTGTCATGGGCCCTCTGTGCCCCACAAACTTTGGGGTCCAGGAAGGCTGGCGGGCGTCCCTTCAGCGGCGTCGCCCCGCGCCGGCCCTGCGCGCTGCAGCCGGATCCTCTCCACTCGTGCGTGGTCCGGACCCCTGCCGGGCGGCGCGGCTCTGGCACAGAGCGCTGTGCTCGCCTCCGGGTCCTGAGCAGCCAGCGCCCCAGCTCCGAAGCCCCGCGCGGCAGTCTGGGGAGGGGGCTGGGACTTCCTTCCCGGCCGCGCGGGGGCCGCGGGGAGGGGGCGGCGAAGAAGTTAAGATCAAGTCCCTCGGGTACCTAGAGAGCCTGACTATCGCTCCTCCCGCTTTCCCCAGCGGAGACCCCTAGGGCAGGTGGCGAAAGGGCTTCTCCTCCATGCCCCCAGCCCTCGCCTGTCCAGCTCCACTGCGGAATTGTACATTTATCTCCCGGGAGTGTGCCCGGACCTGGGGAGGGAGGGGCAGTACAGCGCCCGCACCCCGTGGGTTTGGCGCGAGCTTCGCGGGGGGCCCGGCTAGCTGCATTCCCAGCGACCTGCTCCAGCTCCCCTCGAGACCCTGGGAGCCGCGCGTCTGCAGGACTTAGCTTCCCATGCATGCATTTTCCTGGACTCGTGCCCCCGTGCGCTGCTGCACACTCTGGAGGGTCTGAGCTCCTCAGCTGCACCCCGTGCGTCCCGCTAGGGCGATGCCCGGGCCGGTGCCGGGGCCGGGGCGCGCGCGGGCCGCGGGGCTCAACGCGGCTGCTGTTCTCTCCGCAGGGACGGCGGCTCCTGGCCGGCGGCGGCGCGTCCCCGGGCTGTGAATGCGCCTCGGCCCTCGCCCTGCGCGCAGCCCGCCCGCCCGCCCGCCGGGACGCCGTAGGGGCTGCCCCGCGCCGCGGCGATGGCAGTGGGCGCGCTCTCCAGCTCCCTCCTGGTCACCTGCTGCCTAATGGTGGCTCTGTGCAGCCCGAGCATCCCGCTGGAGAAGCTGGCCCAGGCGCCCGAGCAGCCGGGCCAGGAGAAGCGCGAGCACGCGTCCCGGGACGGCCCGGGGCGGCTGAGCGAGCTGGGGCGCGCCGCGAGGGACGAGGGCGGCGGCGGCGCCCGGGACTGGAAGGGCAAGGGCAGCCGCGGGCTCGGCAGCGGCCGGGAGGCGTGGAGCAAGCAGAAGCAGGCCTGGGCTGCCCAAGGCGGGGGTGCCAAGGCCGGGGACTGGCCGGGGCGACCCCGCGGGGACACCCCACAGGGGGAGCCTCTGGCTGCCGCCGCCCAAGACGCGCTCAGCCCGGACCCGGCGCCCACGCCGGAGCTGCCAGAGGAGTACGCGTACCCGGACTACCGCGGGAAGGGCTGCGTGGACGAGAGCGGCTTTGTGTACGCGATCGGGGAGAAGTTTGCGCCCGGGCCCTCGGCCTGCCCGTGCCTGTGCACCGAGGAGGGGCCGCTGTGCGCGCAGCCCGAGTGTCCGCGGCTCCACCCGCGCTGCATCCACGTCGACACCAGCCAGTGCTGCCCGCAGTGCAAGGAGCGGAAGAACTACTGCGAGTTCCGGGGCCAAACCTACCAGACTTTGGAGGAGTTTGTGGTAAGAGACTGGCGTCCCCCTCCCAGGGCCACTTTGAGACTTCTAGGGCTGTGACCCCCGCTGTGTGGAGCGGAGATGCCCTGGGCCCCGGAGGTGGGACTCGCATGCTCCCCGTCCCCCAACGCGACCCCTTGGCGCGAAGGCGGTTCAGCCTGAGAGCGCACTGACCAGTGCCCAAGAAACCTCCCTGTGTTCGCTGTAGAAGGGTTTCCTAGGGGCACCGGAGGGGGCAGCGCTGCAGCCCTAGTGCCTGCACTTTTGAACATGGGTTTATGGGTCCTGATTTAGAAGCAGTGCCGGTGAAAGGCGCAGCCTGTTTTCAAACACAGGGTAATTTACCGTGCCACTTGGGGTGTATTCTTCAGCCAATAGCTAATTAAGGAAGACCGTTCATAACAGGAAGTCGGTTTCCTCCCAATCTGTGTTCAGAGGACCTACAAATGGCCTCAAACTAAGAAGAGAAAGCAGGAGCTCCTTAGGTGCCCGGTTTTTGTGGCTGGCAGATTCTAGAAGCCCAGTTTAGGGTTAAAAACGGTTTCATATCAGGAGTAGCTGTCTAGTCAGGGCCCTGGACATCTCCCTAATCCCTGCGTTGGGCTCAGCTGCGTTTTGCCCGCACGCATTAGTTTGGTTCAACTCATGCTGTGCTAGAAGGCAGGTGATTGTCATCTCCACTTCACAGAGAAGAGGAAACGGAGACAATGAGGGCGTTTGCATCACTTGCCAAAGGCAGTGATGCTGCTGGGAAGCAGACTCTGGTGTGTGCTAGGCATTCTCCACAGCTCCCGTTAACCCTTACACGCCTCTTGCGCCAAAAGCCCAACCACCAGGATGCGCTGCCCAGCACACATGCGCTGGGCCCAGGGGAAACCCCGGGGCAGCGGGCCTCACAAAGAGGGCATTGGCAACTCTGTGGCCTGGGCTGTTCTCAGGCCTGTTTTGACCTGGCTTTTGATTTAGCATGTCAGAGGGCTTTTTTTCTGCCTGCAGAGGGCGTCCTGAAACCTTCAACTCAAAGCAGTGTGGCAAGGGAGCCTTTTAGGAAGCACTCCTGAGGTGGGAGGACCCCAGGACCCAGGGTATAAAGGTCACGTGAATGGGTTTGGAGCAGCGAATTAGCCAGGGTTACAGGGTTGAGAGCCGGATGTGCAGAGACTGCGCAGAGCGTGTGAGGAACACTGGGATTCAGAGTCACAATCATGCATTTCTCTTCTGCTCTGACGCTATCCGGAGCACACAGCTCCCTCGGGGTTTCCGTTCTTTCTTCCCCTAGAACAGAAGGGGCCAGCCCTCCTTCAGGCTCACAGGCAGGGAACAGCTCTGGGCATGCGTTATTTTATGACAGTCTTTGCTTCACCTCTCCGGAGAAAGGCAGCTTTGGGGAGAGTCTCACATAACCATGCCCTAACTCAGATCCAAGAGAAGCCCTGGCGTTTGAGTTCATAGCGCTTGGCACCCGCGCTGGGCAGTGGCCCACAGCCCTTCTCAGAATGGTCCATGGACCAGGCCGAGGAATTATTAGCTCCTTGGTTTAGGAGCCCAAGTAATTCTGGGCATCACCTGCCACCTAGGGGATCGCAGGTGGAGGGACGAATTCACACTTCCGATTCTGCAACTCACTGCCAAGGGCCGTGCGAGAAGCCTTGCGACTGCTTTTACCTGTGGGTCGTCTGTTACCTGAATCCTATTCCCCATGGATACGAGGTGCGTTTTCAAGCCCAGGAGAAGAGAGATGACAGTGGTGACAGTCTGATCTTAGCATCCGATCTTCGCAAGCCGGTAACGCTGGTGCTGAGCGTTCTGCACATTTTCTGTCTCCAGGTGATGTGTGGCCCCTAGCTGTCACACATGCATGTGAGTGTTGCAGGCTTTGCTCCTTCTTATGCTTTTCTGCATAGTACCTCAACTACAGAAAGCTCCTGCTCTTGTGTGGTACTGTTTTGGTCCTTGCTGTTCATGTCAGGACAGACCTAGGCATCTCCCCAGCTGGGTGCAACTTTGTGCAGGCCCTGGGGTGTCTCTGTTTTTGTTTCTGCAGCGCACAAAAATTGTGCCAACCTTGTGGCACCGTGGCAGGGTGCAGAGAGGAAGGATGTGGATGGGCGTTGGGTCAGCTGTGTATGTGAGGGGTCTGTGGACTGCGGAGTCCACTATTGAGCTGGAGCTCCTGCCACTGCTACTGCATCCTGCCTGGGTACTCTGAGCTTCAGACAGAGATGCACTGTGGCTTGTAGTTTGCATGACATGAAGCAGATGGGAGATGAAAAAGAAAAATGTTTTCTGTCTGAGGTGTGTTGAGCTTCTCTGAGAAGGTCATCTGGGTGGAGGCCATGGGACGGTGCATAGGGCCATGCTTGGGACAGTGTCGGCCTTAGAGCTACTGTTGCACACCAGGGAAGGTGGGGTCTGGAGCCCTTGGCCAAGGGCCCCTTGGCCTGTGGAAGAGGACTGTGAGCTTTCTGAGGAGAAGTTGCTACTCATGGAGGCTGCACCCCTTCCCAGGTATCTGAGAAGGACTCCAGACAGTGCCCCTGTGCTGTGGCTGGGTGCCTCCAACTCCTGACAGAGGGTGGCTTCTCCAGAGTGTCTTGTGTAGCTAGGGCACATGTTTTCTTGTCCTCTTTTCTGCCACTTTTCTGCAGCTTCCAAATCAGTCCTTCCTCTTCATTCTGAATATTTTGACTCAGGAAAATTCCTCTTCTGCTGGGCATGGTGGCCCACACCTATAATACTAGCATTCTTGGGGCTGAGGCAGAGATCGAAATTTTGAACCCAGATGGTATAACTCAGTGACTTTCTGAGATACTTCCTGAAAACAAGCAAACAGGACCAGGGATATAGCTCAGCAGCGTAAGCACCTGCTTGGCAAGCCCAGGGTCCTGAATTTGATCCCTGGTTACTGCAAAAAAAACTAAAGAAAAATGGCTGTGCCTACACTTCAGGGCAAAACCCTTGGTTCTATCCCCAGTACTACCTAAGACAAAACATCACAAACACTCTCCTGTTCCTTACAGCCTGCTTGATCTCTGCCACATTTTATAGAAGATGTCACTGACTCAGCAAAGTAGCTGGCAGAAGCTGGCAGTCATATGAGAGTAACGCCCCACACTTCGAGGGGTGGTTGTCTAATTTGCAGGTGCACAGAGCAAAGCAAGGTGTAGTACAGACTCCAAGCGTGTACTAAGAGAACACATCATTCATTATTCAGAAGTACTTCGTGGAATTTCCCACGTTGCCTGTCAGAGATCTTGTCCTCCAACTTATACTGGCCGACATCCAGGCTGAACAAAAGAAGTTTGTCTTTTATCTCTTGGAGCAATCATGACACCAGACCAAAACCTGGGTTGCTTACACAGGAGGGATCTGTCGTCCCTCAGTTCTGGATCAAGGTATGCTCAGGGTCCCTGTTTTCTGAGCCTTTGTCCCTAGCTTCTAGGTGGCACTGTGTTTCTTCTTTGCCCTCCTGTCTCTACACAGATTCTCTCTTATGCCTCTTCTCCGGAGGCTGCTGGGAACTGATGTGCTCTGTGTGTGCCAACAAGTGCTCCGGCCCCACGTCGCCTGCTCTCAGGAAACACACCTGACCTCATTTAACTTGAGTACCTCTTTCATGACCCTATCCCCAGGTCCCGTTGCATTCTGGGATATTAGGAGTTAGGACTTCGCTGTGCTGAGAAGCGTGGGGAAAATGCAGTGGGCTCCATAACTGAGGGCGTCAGTGACCAGAGTGGACCCTAAACAAACTTAGTTGGGCTCTGCTTGGGTGGAAGGCAGCACCACCAGCAAAGTGGATCCGAAGCTGTCTGAGAGGCCAGGGTGAGCAGGCCTAGGCTCAGTGAGAGTCCACCCTGTCTGGCTGGCTCTGCGGCCTCAGCATCACCTGCCATAGGAGCTTTTTAATCCCTCGTGTGAATGCATCTTGTACCACACTGTAGATAATCCAAAATGACAGTGGGGTTCTGTGGAGTGGTTTTACATCTACTCTTGGCCAGGGAGATAGTTCAGTGGTCTAAGCACTTGCCTGGCAAGCACAAGGATCCTGGTTCAATTCCTTGCACTGCATGCCATGCCAGCCCTGAGCCAGGCCGGCCACCAAAACTGGGTGTGGTGCTGCACGGCTGTGGTGCTGTCTCGGTATAGCGAGACCCTGTACCAAGTATATAAATAAATAAAAGATTTAAGAATATGTATTTTTGAAAAATCTACTCCTGATGATTATCACCCAGTCCTGGAGCAAACCAAATTTGCATTCCACTAAGAGTAATCATTTTATTTGAATGGATATGTTGTTGTTCTTGCCATGGGAACTCTGGGCTCTTGGGGGATTGGGAAGGTTGAAATGGGAGTCTGAAACTCTGCCTGGGGTCTGTCTGGGGCCCCTTGGATTTAGGTAGCTCTGGGAAAGGAGGCCATGTTCACAAATGGAAAGCTCGCCTTGCCTTGCTTTTGGTGGGGATGACGCAAATTAGGGTGCACACTGCGGTCGCGGCCAGTGGGGAGCTCTGATTGGCAACTGTAGAAGCCTTTGAAGAAAAACAGAAAACGAGCATTAGTCAGGGCCACTGGTTAGGCTGTGGTGTGGCGCCTGAGCACCACGGAGAGAGAAGCCGTGGGGCAGGTCCCTGTACCTGTGGGTGGATTGATCTGCCACCACTGAGCGAAACCGAGCCTCACCTGCAGAGGGCTTTGGGCGCTGACGTACCGCCCGCTCCCTCGCAGGACCTCATTTCTAGGCTTTTATCAATGGAGAAGATATTCTGTCGTGAAATCTGGAACCAAAGCCTTCATCCAAATAGATCTTTATGGCCGTTTTGAGTGCAAGCCAGGGAAGAAAAAGACACGATGAATCACGCTATTTCAGTCCAATAGCACTCGTGCTTTTTTCTTTTTTTTCTTTTTTGGCTGATGTTTCTTAATCCAAAACAATGCTGTGATTTTCTACCCTCACAGAACAAAATAAATCAGTGTGGATGGGGCGCTCTTTCTTCAAGTCAGTCTGATGCAGGAGCTGCTGCTGCCTCGGGCTTTTTTTTAGTGAGACCTTACAAAGTAGGGACATGAGAGTTTCTGCTGTTTTCTGGACAGCCATTCGAACAGTAACTTTTTTTAAAAGTGCATATGGCCTTTTGGGACTTCTCAGATGTGTCCCTAACTGAGGTTGGGGAAAAGACAGTGGTAAAAATGTTTAGCTTCATGTTCTACATGTGATGTCTAAGGATGATGGGATTAATGCAATAAAATGTTGGGGAATAAAAGCATTTATAGTGGGCAGAAGAAGCGAATATTTAGCCAGTGATTTAATGCAGTGGTCAAAAAGGATGACTGTTTAGCCTATATTTTCAATACATTGGCTTTTTCTGCCTTTGGTAATTTATACAGCAAGCTGATAAATCCTGGTGGTATTTCCTTTAAAAGAGAAAACTCAAGTTCTCAGTACTCAGCAGATGCCAACCTGCCAAAACAGGTTGTGCATCTGAGTCTGTTGGACTCTGAATGACTTCTGCAGGGTTTGTCTGCCGTGTGCTGGTGAGTGGCCATGAGTGGAGGTGGGAAGAATGGCATTTCGGTGCAGGTACCCAGAGAATGGGTGCTCCCCACAGGCCCGGAGCATCCGGCCTGCATCTGTGTCCCATAAAGGACAACCCATTTGGCTCAGTGTGTGTGTAGGTGGGCTTGTGTCCTATTGGAGCTCTGTCTTCTACACTAAAATAGATGTCTATATTCTTGGATGCACAAAATACCAAGTTGTAGTGAGACTTAAACCTCTAAGTCTAGGTGCCCTTCAAGGGCCCAGGCAAGCAGTCCAGTGGCAGTGCCTGGGGTGCTGGCCCTCCAGAGCTGGGAGGCCTACAGTCTGGGCCCTCAGCTCCCAGTATCTAATGCATAGATGCCATTGGTGCCAGCATCTAACGCTTGAGAGGTTCATGTCAAGGGCTTGCAGGGATTTGCAGCTTGGCTTGTTTTTCCTCATGGAAATGAGTGGACGCCAGGTGGCAGGTGGCTGTGCTGCAGAGGCAAGCGTTGCTGGACCTGAGGAAGATGTCCCACTTTCCAGCTGGCCACATGCCAACTTTGAGGACGTGGTACCCAGCCTATCCCTGGTTAGGTGGACCCAGGACTTGACCCTTCACCTTGGACATCTGGAACCTTCTATCTGTCACACAGCCATGATATCCAGAAGAGGACTGAGGTCCCCAGGTACCTGCCCTCTCTGCCTGCGAGGAGAGCCCTGGGAGCCTGAGGACAGGCCAGAGCACCCTTGTGTCACTTCTTCTTCACCCTGGGGATGGCGCAGAGTCACATTGGCTCTTGGTGGTAGAAAGCAGGAGCTGCCCTGTGTCTCTGTCACCACAGAGGCCATCACTGAGGTGACTAAGAGTGATTTGAAGCTCTGAGCAGGTGGGGAAAGCCTGATCCTCACAAGTTCATGGTTAGCTGTGCAGCTCAAGGGAGGCAGACGCATCTGGTGTGGTTTGGGGTGCCAGGAGGGCCTGCCCTAGAGCCTGGCTTTTCCTTGAATCACTTCCCATGCATCAAATCCCCCCAGACCTGGGAGCGAGGGGCAGAGAACACACTCCTGAATTTATTTGGTCAAAATACTTTGAATGCTACATACCCAGCCCTGCGCTGGATACAGGAGAGGCAGGGAAGCAAAAGCTCCTCTAAGAGGAGCTGGAGGCAGACACCGCACCCCGATGGTCTTGGGGGCCTGTGGTGGGAGCCACCACCTTCATCATTATTTCTAAAAGCTGGTGCTGACGGGCCACTTGTGTTCATTTTTATTGTTTTGGAGCTTTATATATATACTTTTTTTTCTTTTTTTCTTTTTTTTTTGTTTTCTTTGATAGCTCACTTTACCATTTTAGTGAGGCAGACAGGGCTGGGCCTGATGCTCCAGGGAAGCAAAGCGCCTGCCTTGGCGGCCCGGCGGCCATGAGGGCGGCTTCCCACCCGAGCTGCCTGCCTGCGCCCACCCTTCCTGGGCCCCTCTGACCCTGCTGCGGGAATCCTGCTCTCTGCTCATCTGGCGGAGGCTGAAATCCTGCCAGCTGGTCCTGCTCTCGGAGTCTATTTTTGTCCGTCACTGGGGTGCGGCCAGGACGAGACTCTCAGCTCAGGAGAAGGAGGCTGCCGGGCATCCGCAAGGCCCCGGGTGCTCTCCCTGAGGTGCTAGGCCTGGCGAAGCACTGGGACTGACAGTTAGCAGGCCCCTGGTCCTGCAGCTCCCAGCACTGGTGGAGCTCCCAACAGGAGGAGGCCGTGTGGGTCCCAGGGAGACAGCAGATGGCCCGAACCCCATCTTTTATACATTTCACAAAACCCTAGCTGTCCAGTGCACTGTGCTCTTGTGGGGCACTTCCTGTGACTGTAACAGATGACCCAAGCCTGTCAGCTTGTGGAGGGGAAAGGTTGGCTTTGGCCCAGAGGCCTGGAGGTCCCAGGCCATGATGGAGGCCTGCTGAGCTGGGTCTGAATGCGGGGTCTTGTGATGGCACTCACAGGAGCAAGGTGCACAAAAGGGACCTGGTAGCAGAACCCTTCCCAGACATAGCCCGTGAGTAAGGGCCTGGCTGTAGGCCACCTCTCAAGGGTCCCTTATCCCCTCAGCTGCAACACCTGAGGATCTGGCCTTCAACTTGGGCCCTTGGGGTCTGCGAACATCCAACCTGCAAGCCAGGCATGTGGTGCAGGGCTGTCATTCCCGCACTCTGGGAGGCTGAGGCAGGAGGATCACAGGTTCAAACTCAGGCTGAGCTCCTTCTTGAGAGTCTGTCTCAAAATGAAAAATTGAAAGGGCGGGGCTGGAGCTGAGTGGGAAGGTCCAGGGATCCATTCCTGGTACTGCAAACAGAAACAAAATGAAACAGAAAAAGATCAGCAATCTAGCAAGATCTTTTGAAAAGTACAGATGAGATAGGAGGGAAGGGAAAGAAACTGACCCGGGGAAGTGGAGGTCACAATCCGCACGGCGGACTCTGTCTCCGAGTGGAAGCCGTCGGGGTTTCTCCTGGTCCCTGGACACTTATGGCACCAGCTGGGTGCAGCAGTGGGTCAAGGTCAGTGTGCAGAGGTATCCTGCATGCGGCCACTGTAGCACTTCAGGAGAAAGGGTCTGATGTACTTACTCGGGGCTGAGCGGCTTTGGGCCCCCCGTCGCACACCCTCCCCGGGGTGTGGGACCCATGCATGCATCCCAGCTCCATCTGAGCCACACAAGTGGAATTGTGTTTGGAACAGCATCCTCCAGGGTCTGAGCAGGGGACACACAGGGCAGCACCTCCAGGCAGGCCAGAGGAACTGTGACTCCTGAAGACCCGGGAACTGCCGAGAGGCTCTGGCCAGAGCAGGTTGGGTGGCAGTAGATCGTGGTAGGAGGTGGCAGAGGGCACAGCAGCAGCACTGGGAATGAGGTGAGTGTGAAGCAGAGTGTGAGGCTGGCACAGGGTCAGGGTGCTTCATGCACACAGAGAGAAAGAAAGCTTAACACATACCCCATTGCATCCTGGCCCCCACAGAGGACGCAGCAGGACTCAGGAGCTGGCGCCTGAGAAGTTCTTAGTAGGAAAGCCCTGTGACCCTAAGAAAAGACCAGTGGGGGTGTCTTCATGCCCAGCCACATCCTACAGAGGCTGCGTGGCACCCCAGGCAGAAGAAAGATGCTCAGGGTGGACAGAGGGCCAGGTCGTCACCGCAGAACCAACAGTTGGCTGCCATGGGCGCCAGCTCAACGGGCAGTGGCACAGTGCCCGAGAGAACGTCTTTAAGGAGCATAGAAACCAAGTTAATCTTATTTACTGGTACAGCAGGACGGTCCTCCAGGAGGAAAGCTGAAAGAGAGATTTTTTAAAAATACCAAGCTATTGAAGTGTGTCATGTACACATGCCCACTCCCTGGAGGAATTTGTTCATTTCATACTTGCATAGGAATAACTAAATAGCCATGCACAGCGATGCAGGGCTGTAGTTCCAGGTACTTGGGAGGCTGAGGCAGGAGGATCACTTGAGCTCAGAAGTTCCAACACAGCCTGGAGAACACCTCCAGACTCCATGTTTAAAAGGAATAAACAGAGTTTCTGAGAAGCCTCTTGTAGGAAAACTTGAAACCAGAACAAAGAAGAATTCAGAACAGAAACTCATCCCAGAGGTGAAGTCCCAGGGTCCCAGAAGCGCAGGTGACCTGGGCATGCGTTCTAATCTGTGGTCAGTGCCGTCCATGGGACGCCGACCTCCCCCAGGGTCCCAGTGGGCGGCGCCGTGGCGGAGTCTGCACCTGGCAAGGCTTGGATTTCCCCCTGGGGTTGGAGTGTGGAGCTCGGAGCAGAGGGGAGACCTAGCCACTGGGACTCATGCACATTCTGGGGACCAGGGTGCCAGCGTCCAGCTGCACCCTCAGCCAGGTCCAATGACGGGTCCTCACCTGCAGAGCACGTGCAGCCTGCCTGGACCACACAGTCTTGGCTCCTGCCCCACTGGCCTGGTCCGAAGCCTCACCAGGGCCCCTCCTTCCCTGCTGGGTGCCTGTGGACTCAGGGCAGTGCAGAAATAAACAATCGTGTCTTTGTTTTGCTCATGCCCAGCTTTAAAAGCTGATTCCGTTTTTGAATTTTACACTTGAATTCTGTGTTGTTTGATGAAGCTATCTCAATATGTTTATCATTAAATACCTTTCATTTCAAGCCTCATAGTACCGAGGACTGAATCTAGGGCCTTTGCTCTGAACTCTACCCTGAGCCCTGTTCTTTGTGCAGTTTAACACGGGTGCTTGGTTAGTTGCCAGGCTGCCCAACCCAGGCTCTAGCTTGACATTGTCCTGCCTCAGCGTCCTAGAGGGCTGAGGTCGCAGGTGTCAGGAGCCTCAAGCCCCTCCTCCTGATATGATAAGGACCTCCTCAGGCAGAGCCACTGGGGCATGGCAGGTGGCCCTGAGAGTGCAGGTGCCACACACCTGTGCATGTGCTTTTTACCCCTGCAGGGGCACCAAATGGGTCAGTGGAAAAGAAGGCACTGTGGCCCTCTGGACATGTGGGGCACCAGGGGCCCGAGGGACTCAGGGTGCTTGGAAGTTGCCGCACACCCAGGGTGACGTGCTGTGTGGGCAGAGTTCTGGGAGCCCAGGGCATGAGCCACCTTGCTCCCGGGTCATGGTTCAGAACGTCAGTATGATTGCACAATCTGACGTGGGCCCCACGGTGGCCTCATGTCTGGTGGCAGCCACCCTGCTGCACAAGGCAGCACAGATCCGTGGGCGCCGGTCCCACAGATGCTGCCGTGCTGTCTGCACATCCCCATGGGTCCTGGAGTAAGGCTGGATGTGGCCGTGGGGTCCCTGGTGGCCTTGCCTCCCTCACGGCACAGGGCCAGTGCCTGCTGGGGGAACTGAAGGGCACAGGCTACTGCTGTTGTCCTGTGTCCCTGTTGTGTCCCCAAGAGCCAAGCTGGAGCCAGGTGTGGCAGGGGTGCGGCTCTGGGCACAAACAGAAGGGTGCCACCGTTTTTCCGCCCCTGGCTTAGGGCGACCACTGTCCTACACTCTGAGGTGAAGATGAACAAGGGGTGGCGTGGCCGTGGTGGGCTGTGCCTGTGCATGTGCGTGCATACGTGTGGGGTGCATGTGGCTGGTTTGCGCTGTGCACCCCTCCCCCACCCGCCTCTGTCCCCTTCCCATACTCAGCTCAGTACCCCGTGTCCTCCTAGCTCCTCCCTGAAGAAGAGGGGCCTCCTGGTCCCACGCTCTACTGCACCCATCTTAGCCGCTTTAGCCTTGGTCCATCTTAGTCACACGTGAGCGAAGCCTAAATTCCCCTCTTCCTTCTCAGCATTTTGTGTAATTCTCCTCCTGTTCTGTAATTGTAAAATCTTCTGGCAATTTTAAGAAACAGTGGTGTTCGGCTTCTTCTAAAACTAACCAATTAATTAATTTGTGATAAGGTCTCACACACATTCAGCTCGGACTGACAGTGATCCTCCTGTCTCAGCCTCCCAGCACTGGGATTTCAGGCCTGCACCACCATGCCTGGTTTTAGTCGCCAGCACAGTACACCCGGGATTCTGGGACTGGCACAGCAGGAGGCACTGGGGACGGAAGCCGGGTCCTTGTACTTGCCAAGCAAGGGTTCAGACTGCCAAGCTACCTCCTCAGTCCCCTCTTTTTGTTCAGTGTTCAGCTCTTAACTATATCAGGGACTCCTGTGCCCCCAAACCCTTGTCAGATGTGGCCGACCCCACCGCCCTCTGTGAAAGCTTGGTCTAGGGTTGTGAGTGGGAGGTCATGCATGCAAGGCGCCGCACACGGGCTGGATGTGCCTGTGCAGGGAGGAGGGGGAGCCCACCACGGCCCTGTGCCTCATGGCAGCTGCGGTCCTGCATCCTGGCACGCTCAGCCCCCAGCAGAGGCAGGCTGTGTGTGTCACCAAGGAGGGCGGCCTGGGAGGGTCAGGACCCTTGTGGTGGTTTCCCTGGCCTGTTCTGAGGCCGGCAGGGGACAGTGTGGCCACCAGGTCTGGGCATCGCGGACAAGAAGGGGTGCTTCACTTCCTCTAGTGCCTAACCCTTTCAGCTTTTAAAAAAAATCTCTTTATTTATTGACCGATGAATTCTGTACTAAGGCTTGAACGCAGGGTCTTCGCTCTGAGCTATAGTCCAGTGCTTTATTTTTTATGTTGAGACCGGTCCCACTACGTCACTTAGCTTGCACGCCTCCTGCCTCAGCCTCCCAGAATGCAGAGGTGGCCTGTGTGTGCCACCATCCTCAGCTGCTGGCCACCAGCAAAGGTGCCGGGCCAATTCTGACCCCTACAGTTCTCCTCCGGGAGCCCCTGTCTGCTGTGTCCTCTCCTGAGGGAGTAAGGGGGGCATGGACCACCTGCCCTGTGGCAGTGGAGTGCACTTGCTGGCCGCGCCCACTGCCGTGCAGAGTCCCGTGTGCGGCCTGGGAGTTGTTTTCGTCCTGCGCTCCCGCTGGAGCTGATGGCTCCAGGCACAGCTCTTAATGAAGCTGCTTTGTGTGCAGACCTGAGGGACACACTGCGGGGGGACAAAGCCGCTCTGTCCTCCCTGCCATGGACGTGCAGTTGCTGCTTGTGCAGGTTGTCACAGCGGCTGTGGGTCAGCTGCTGACGCCATCAGAGTTCCTGCCTTGCATTGTGCCTCTGTATGTGTGTGCACGCGCGCACGCGCGTGTGTAAGTGCCTATGTATGTATGCATGTGGGTGGGTGTGTCCCTTCTGGCCCTGGTGAGTGATGAGATGACATGAGACAGCAGGGTCACATGCCAGTCCTCAAGGCCTTAGGGACACTGGGACAGTGGCCTCCATATGACCGCATGGCAGGGGTGCTCAGGAAGAAAGCTGGGGCAGGAGGGGAGGAGCCACAGTCTCAGGGATCATGGACAAGGCAGGGACCTGTGTGTCTCCTTGCAGGGCACACATGAGGTAGCCAGGATGAGCCAAACCCCGGGCTGGTGTGCTGGCCTTGGACTACAAGGGTTTTTTAGTATTATGCACTGAACCTCATGTTTTTGCAGAGCTGTTCCCTTTAAGACAGGGCATCCCCCCATGCTCCTGTCCCAGGTTGGGGCTGAGCATGCAGTCCTCCTGCCCCAGCTTCCTAGGCTGCTGGGGCTGCAGACCTGTGGCACCATACCCGGCTCTGACTGCTTCTTATGGAGAACTGGTCTCAGCGGTCAGGGCTGGGAGGGACCTGAGTCCTCCCCTGGAAGTGTCACCATCAGAGCGCAGTTGGAAAGGTGGGCATGGAGCCCCCTCGGCTCCAGGTTGTCAGATGCCGAGGCAGCAGTGTCCCTGCCCACCTGGAAGGGGCCTTGTGACTTCAGTCTCAGGCCCTGCCACACCCACCCTGGTCTGATGGACTGAGCAGCTGTGAGGGACAGTTCTGCCACCTGGTGACAAGACAGAGGCGGTGTCCTCTAGGGCCAGGCGGAGGGAGAGGCCACTTCTGAGTTTCAGCCCCTGCCCCCCCCCGGGGTCTCCTTCAGGCCCCCTGAGTTCATCCCCACCTAGGTCTGAACGAACACTGGGAAGTCCAGGGGAAGAAGCCATGCTGTGGAGTCCTTCGGTCCCCCAGTGCCCACACCGGGAGTGGCTGAGAATACCGGGCCTGTCCTCGTGGGCTTCTGGATGTGCTTGTGGGTGTGGGCTTGCATTCAGTGATTGATGGCTGACCAGGGCACGGGCTTTGCCCCTCAGAAGGCATCTCTCTGCTGCCCTTGATCTGTGCAGTTGAGCAGAGCTCTGTGAGGCCTCAGCCCCCACCCCATCCTGGTTTGCCCAGGGGCGTCTTCCTAGCCTGAGCTCACTGAGTGCACCAGGACCTGGCATGGGGTGTTTATTTTTGCTGCCAGCAGTGGAACCCAGGACTATCTCAGGGCATTACAACCCCTGCCCTTTGTTGTTTGGTTTCTATGAGCCGAGGTGTTGCCAAGTTGCCCAGGCTGGGCTTGAACTAGTGATTGTCCTGCCTCAGCCTTTCAGTACGCTGGGATGACAGGGGCGGGATGGGGGTCTTTGCACTCTGCAGCCCTCCTGGCACAATCCTGTCAGGAAACTGGTCCGGCACCCCCTCTGTGGTCTGTGCATGAGAGGACACAGGCAGTGACCTCGGAGGATCTTGGCTTTGCCCGTACCAGGCACACCTGACTACAGGGAAGGCTGGCTTCCTTCTAGACGCCTCTGGGGTCTCCAAAATCCACCTGTCCCGAGGAAGGAAGCACCAGCCCTACATTCAAAGACCCCCTAAACCCAGCAGTGTGTTCCTGACATCTCCCTCCACCACCCAGGTGGGCTGCAGCAGGGGTCATGGCCTTTGACCTCTCACCTTAGCCCTTCTTTCTCCCTCCCTCAGACCCCAATCTCCAACACCAAGATGGTGCCCTTTGCCCTGGGCACTCGCTGTCACGTCTTCATTCATTCCAGCCTCTGGTCCTCCAGGACTCTGGATGGGTACAGATTCCACCCAAGAGGTCCTGGAAGTGCCCACTTCCTCCAGACCACCTCCTCCTGGTGCTCCTTGCAGATGGCTTGTGGCCCATTAGTGACCTGTATAGGTTAGGCCCGCTGTCCAGGCTAGGGAGGCCCAGCTCCTGGTTCAGGCGGGGGAGAGAGGGTGGGCCTGGACACCCGGGGGGCTGAGACCAGCACTTACTAGGCCCTCTGGCCCTGTGAGCCATCGCTGGTTCAGCCTACTGTAGGCTGAAAGGCTCAAAAACAGTCGCCAAAAGCACTGTTTATTTCCGCAACACAATGTGCTTGGTATTACAAGTCGCCTAGAGACTTAGGCCACCCAGGGTGGCATGTGTGGTTCTATGTGGGTGCCGTGCCACTTACGCAAGGGACTCACAGGACCAGGCCCACATGGACCCAGGATTGCGGGACCACTTCCTGCACGGGCCAGGCCGCGGGCAGTCGCACTTGTCCCGGGTCTAGGAGCGCTGTGAGCTTCATTTACTCGACTGTCCCCATTTCCCAGATGGGAGACTAAGGCATGAGCTACATGGAGGGTGCCAAAGGTCGCACAGTCGCTCAAGGGGCAGAATCGGCACACTGAGCGTTGTTATCCCCCCCGCGGTGCGCACGGCAGTGATCCGCACACAGGAGCCCCCAGCAGGTGGACTGCTTGCTTGCCTGGCTTTGCAGCTACCTTGGAACACCGTGTGTGTGTGTATCTGTGTGTGTGTGTGTGTGTGTGTGTGTGTGTGTGTGTGTGTGTGTGTCAGGAGGAGCACACCAAGACTGAATGCAGCTCCCTCTCGGTCCCTGTTTTATTTTTGTTGAGGCAAGATCTCAGCAGTTGCCCAGGCGCAGCTGCAACCTGCTCTCCTCCTGCCTCTGCCTCGCCTCGCGGGGTGCTGGGTGACAGCCATGCCGCCCCCTGACGGCCTTCTTTCCTCTCCGACTGGGGCTCTGAGGGGGAAGCGGCTCGCACACCATGGCGCTGCCTAACTGGAGCTGCTCCTCTTCCGCTCCCTTCTTCAAGCAGCTCAAGCGTGGAACCCCTCCCCTGGGCCCACCGTGCATTTCCTGTGGGCGTGGCCAGAGGAGGGGGGTTGATAGGAAGTGGGGGGTGGGGTCTGCCCTGCCTGAGTGCGCTGCAGAGGCGCAGGCCCTGTTTGGTTCCCCGATGCTGTACCTTGGTCACCTTTGCTTCTATTGGTTATCCCAGGAGATAAAAGGGAGAGAGCCACAGCCCCCAGCCCTGAAGCCCCGCTGACAGCGGGGGTCTCCTGCGTGGGCTCCTTTGCTCCCCGGAGCCGGTGCCTGTGGACAGACAAGCGTGCTGTTCTCGTGGCCTTGAAGACTGGCATCTGTGCGGGCCACACGAGGCCGTGTGTAGCCGGCCTTGCTCCCCATGCCTCGTCCTCTCGTGGCTAGTCGTGCCTTTGCACTGGCCGCTGACGAGCGCAGCAGCGAGCTGACCCTCTCCCCGGTGCTAGGATGGTCCCAGTTTCCTCCTCGTTACAGGCTGGCGTCCATGCACAGCATCTAAGCTCTTCCCCACCCTTTCGCTACCAGGACTTCTTCCCTCTGCGTGGCGCTTGTGTTCAGCGACACCTGCAGCCCTGCTTTCCTCTTTGTGTATTTATTTTGAAGCACAGCGCCTCGCCAAGCTGCTGAGTCGCCTGAGGTGGGCTCAGACCTGCAGTCCTCCTGCCTCAGCCTCCCCGGGTGCTGAGGTCACAGCCGTGCACCAGCACCCTCAGCTCATTGCAGGATTGTGACTCCGAGGGGTGGGGGTCGCCAGCTGAGCAGGCTCAAAGGCCACACGGACCCTGGCAGCGGTGCGCCCCCTGCAGGACTGCACGAGCGCCCTCACCTTGCGGGCGAGCTGCTAGCTACGGGGTTTGCTCAGGGCTTGCTCAGGGCCTCCTCCTGGCTGCAGGTGCGGAGAGCAGCTGCGAGCACCTCCCTCTCCTGAGCTGTCTTTGTGACCTGTGCCCTGAGTGGCAGTGTGGGCGCATGCTGGCCACACGCATGCTCCTTGCCGGACCTCGAGGTCCTGAGACGCAGACTTCCTGGACCTCCGATGCAGATAGAAGTACCCAATGGATTTGAATTTCTTGACTTTTTTTAATGAGATGAAACTGTCTTTCTTATACTAATTGACTATTCAGATTGTCGCTTTTGTTTCATGTTGCCATGCAATAGACTTCACTCATTTTTCTTTTCTTAAAAAAAATACTTCACAATTGATGTACGGGATTCCTCGTTTTGTGTACTGGCACTGTGTAGCTCTTTTGTGACAGCTTCCACAGTATCCACCAACCTATTAACTTTGTATGTCTTAATTAATTTCATTTCATCTCCCGCGATAATCCCGTGAGTTGAGCACCATTCTTATGTCAGCTTTCAGTCACTGTAACGAAGCGCCCAAGGTAACCAATGTATAAAGAGCAAAGGGTTTGCTTTGGCTCACAGTTGTGCGGGTTCTAGGTCATGGTTGGTTGGGCTTAGGGATTGTGGAGAGGCAGCTCAGGATGGCAGAGGGTGCAGCAAGGTCTTCATGACCTGGAAGCAAAGGAAAGAGAGGAGACTGGGGTCCCTAGGTCCCCCGCAAGGGCCAATCCCCAGTCACCTGGGGACGACCCACTCACCACTGCTCCTCTAAGGTTCCATCACTTTGCAATAAAAGTACCCTGGGCTCCACTCCCGTCGCCTGGGCCTGGAGGGCCACCTGGGGTCTGGGAGGCAGCAGCCAGGCCTGCCCCTCCTGGCGGCGGCCCAGGACTCCTCCTCGCTCTGCAGCTGCGCCTGTGCTCAGAGTTAGCTCCAGCCAGCCTGGAATGGGCAACTCCTGATGCACCCTCACCCTAACCCCGCGCCTCCCCACCCCCACAGCCTGCTCCCTTCTCCACCCGCCTGGACGTCCCCACCTTCTAGCTCCTTCTCTGCCCAGCGAGTCCACAGCCTCGTCTCCACTCATTGAGCACAGACCATACTTGGCCACTGCATTGGTCTCTCTGCTGTGTCTACATCGCATCTTCCCCCCTTCAGGGCATTTGGAGGGATGGGGTGACGTCTTTGTCTCTTGAGAACACAGAATTCCTAAGGAGATCACAGAAGGGACTGCAGCAGGTGACCCTGGGAGGAGGGCAGGGAAGGACCTAAGGGCCTGTCCGTTTGTTACCCCTGGGGGTCCCAGGCGGCTGCCACCTCCCATCTTTAGGGTACGGCCCATGTCTTCTGCCTTCTGTATGGGCAGGGGACATAGCTTTGCAGGTGCGTGAGCATCAGTCTTGGCATCTGCAGCACAGCCTTTCAGCTGTTTAAAGGGAGCATTGGCAGAGGTCAGAAGAGCAGTTCCCAAACCAGGGACCGGTTTCATGGAAGACACTTGTTCCCAGGGACAAACCCTTCCCAACCTTGGGAAGGGTTGGGAGAGCCACAGCCAGGGCCCCTTGTGCACTCCTAAGGGACTCTGGTCTTTTGGCCAGAGGGCAGGCGAGCCAGGACGCAGCCAAGGGCTGCAGGCACGGCCGGCTGGCGTTTCCTTTCCTCTCCTCTGATCTCCATATCTGCTGTGAAGCTTGGCTCCTCACAGGCCATGGGCCCGAGCCAGCCCATGAACCCAGGGGGACTCTTGGGTTCTAATGCACAACACAGAGTGCGCCGGGCTGCTGTCAGGCTCAGAATTAGAAATCATGTAGAGTTCAGCTTTCAGACCTTGCATTTCCCTATGCCATTTCCAGTCAGGCCACTTCAGCTTCTATGTCACATTGGTGTCGCTTCTTCCAGTTACAGGTAAGTCCAAACCTTGGTCTACTGAGTGGACAGATTTATCTTTATTTCCCCTATCCTTAGGTGTGGATATCTAAGCCCGGAGCACTCTGTGAAGTACTGGGAAGTTCTTTTGAGTTTTTAATTTTTATAGTTTTCATCAGCTGATGTGCATGTTCATCTTAGCTTTTGTTTTACAAGTTGTTTCTTTTTGGACTGAGTCAGTATTTGTAGAGCCCTGTGTTAGTTTCCCACTACTACAACAAAATGCCCTAGGTTAGAGAATGTGTAAAGTAGCTTACAGTTCTGGAAACTGAAAGCCCAAGATCAAGTGGTCACTTGTCCCTCTTCTCCAAAATACTGGGGCTGGGGTCCTCAGAGATGAGCCTTGTACCTTGTGTGCACAATCTGCTTCTAGGGGCCCCAGGAGTAAAACAGTTTTGAGGAGAAAAGAAATGGAAAAGACAGATAAAAGGAAGGAGGCAGAACAGATGGCAGTGTTTCTCTTCGTTTTCACATCTCTCTGATTCTGTGTCACTGTGGAAGCCAAGAACTCCAGACTTAGGAAAATAAATGGGACATCTCTGGCAAGAAAAGCAATGGCGGGATGGGGAGAGGAACGTGCTTGGTGCTGAGTAGTTTGTCGGATAGAGATCTGTGCTGCAGCCTAGGAGGCTGGGCTTCTTGGTTTCCATTAACCCCACCTATGAAAGCAGTGCAGCTACTTGGGGAGCTGCTCTGGGCTTTGCATGCCTCCTGTTTCTCTGTTTTTGAGCCAGCATTTGCATTCTGCCTGTAGTTGCTGCCCAGTCCCAGGGTCCAGCTTGATCCCTGGCAGTGGCCATCCATGGTACCCCCACCAGTGCAGCATGTAAGGCTGGGGTGCTCACTAAACAGGTGGCTGAACTGTGGGCACAGGCTCCTCTTGCTTGCCCTCCGTGCTGCAGCCTCTCCTGGCAGCACAGGTCAGGGAGATGTGCAGTTGGACTGGAGAAAGCCTGGCACACCCCAAGGAGGCAGGCATTCCAGGGATGGATGCCAGGGCTGCCGGGAAAACAGGAAATAGCCCAAAAGCACAAGGATCGGCTGGAAGCACTTCCTCCTCACACAGTGGAAAGAGACTGGGGATGTACATGAGAATGGCATTGAAATCCAGACAGTTTTCTGCTGTGCATCAGAAGTTGATTCTTGTGGTTATGCTGATAATCGGCTCATAGAATGGACCAAGGCCTTCATCCAGATAGATATGCGGCAGCAGCTGAGCTCTGCTCTGAAAACCACAGGAGTACAGTGTGAAGCACCTTGTACTCTATCTACAGTGCCAACTTCCCTACCCCAACCACCCTGTGAGGCCCCTCATTGGTGGCCCTATCCCCTGTGTAAAGGTGTAGGGTGGTGCAAGCTGTAGGATGGAGAGGCTTGGGTCAGAGGGGCCACTTCATGTATGTGTATGGCTCTTGATTTAAATAGTGTCTATCCTTACAGGCTACATTTTCCATGTAAGAATTGTTCCATGAATCCGCTGTATTACCCACACCCACTCACTTGCTTTGAAGTAGGCTCAGTATTCATCGTGTGCATCCAATACGATGACTGAGCACTCTGGGGGTCTAACTGTCCCAGCCTAGTTCTCCTTCAGTCAGCACTGAGTGAGCATCTTCCTTAGGCTGTGCCATGCAGGCTGTGGTCACAGTTGTACAATGGAGAGAAACACTCCCTATCCATGCAGGCTGTTCATGGTCTTGTTTTGGGTTGGAGGCTCTGATTCTTGGATTTATTTAGAGCACTCTTATTTGCAGTGTCAGGGTGCTCCCTAGGGGAGCCAGGGGTGGATGGGAAAGAGCAACCCCCTCAGTTTAGGCTATACCCCACCTGCACGCCTCGCTGTCTTTCTCCAGGTAGTCTCCCTATTCTCACTTTCCTCCAAGTGGAGGAAATGCTGTTCATTTCTGGCTTCTGGAAAAGAGTAAGTAGATGGATGGAGAATGGCTTTATGTTCACTTCCATCGGGAGAAGCCACATTCTTTTTACATAGCATAGCTTTTGGCTGCTCTTAGCACATAGTGGGAGCCACAGGCCACTGAGCTGAGGCTTGTGTTGGATCAGTGGGCACCATGCTGTATTGCACCTGGAGCCACGGGAAAGGCTACAGGGTCTTCACAGCTTTTGTGCAGGGCTCCAAGCTTGAAGTCCAGTAGCAACTTTCATATGTGACATGGGAACACTGAACATGGCTGTGTTGTCCTTGGCTGGCTGCTGGGCTCAGTAGGCACTGAGGTTGGGGCTAGCTTGCTTTTGAAGTTGGCA
Organism: Capromys pilorides; assembly: GCA_004027915.1. Taxonomy (NCBI): domain Eukaryota; kingdom Metazoa; phylum Chordata; class Mammalia; order Rodentia; family Capromyidae; genus Capromys; species Capromys pilorides. The sequence goes on from PVKN010002005.1 coordinate 22,930, forward strand.
GCATTCCAACCCTTGTTGAGGGCCCTATGAGTCCTAGGTAGGGGCTCAGGGGAATAGCTTCGTGGAGCAGAGGTCCTGGGCCGTGGCCAGGAAAGCTGCACAGAGTGGGATGTGTTTGGCTGGTGTGTGACATATAAAGGTTTACCTGGTGTGAGCTTCCAAGGGCAGCCAGGTCAGCACGAGCAAAGCCAAGTGTGCCGTAGTGAGTGGATGGGGGCCTCAGAGCTCTGCGCACTCGGACCCAGCACTATGTGTGTCTGTTAGGTCAGGGTTGGCGTGGGTGGCGGAGCAGGTGCAGCCCAATCAGAGCATAGGGCCCCCAACCAAGAGCAGAAAGGAGCCATCGTGGTCACTTCCTCGTTGCTGAGACACAGTGTCTGCCACCCATGCACTGCAGGAGAGGTTTACTCAGCTCACAGTTTCAGCCAAGAGTTGCCGGCCCCAAGGCAGGAAGGTGTGGCGGAAGGGCTTGTCAGGGGAGAGCTGCTCAGGTCATGGCACCCACAACGCAGAGAAAAGGAGGAGCTGAGGGTGAGAACACACCCTCTGAGGTCACAGCCTAGAGTCCAACAGGCCCGCTTCCTGCAGCCTGGTCAGCCCCAGACAAATCCACTGACATGCACAGTACCTGGGACCCAGTCACTTCCTCCCTCCCAGACTAGGGACCTTCCAGCACTGAGTCATGACAGGGACCTGCATGGCAGCACCACTACATTGCAAGCCCAGCGGGACTCTCTGGCTGGCAAGCACATGGGTCAGCCCTGGGCATGCCCTATTTCTCTCTGGATGTGGAAGCATCAAGGTGAGAATGACCCAGTTCTGCTCCGCAACCCGGGTCCATGGTAGGGCTGGAGACTTTCGACTAGAAGAGAAGTTCTGCCTTCTAAAACACTAGGGCCTAGGATAGCACATGGGGCTCAGTGCAGGTCAGAGCAGTGGGGCACAAGGCAGACAGGATCTGAGGGGCCCTCATCATCCTGGTCTCATGGGAACCTAGGTGCCTGAGCCTGATATGAGAGTACAAGGAGCCCGAGTGGGCACTGGTGAGGGCAGGGCAGACCCAGAAGTTTGGCGGAGGTCAGGCACTCATGGTGACTCTTGGCAAAGCAACCGCTCCGAGTTCTGAGTCGTGAACACATCTCCACGTGGCCCATCAGGATTTCTAAATACTAAATGAGAGTAAAGCTCACCATCAGATTTCTGATAAAGTTGCAAAGCCTTTCAGAAAATAGCAAGCCAAGCAGGCATGACTGTGTATACATGCAATCCCAGCACTGTGGGAGAGGAGGCACGAGGAGCCCACGTTCACACCCAGCCTGGACAGCTCAGCAAGCTAGTGAGACCCTGGCTCACAATAAAATACAAAAAGAACCAGGGTGACTTACTGCAAAGGTCCTGGGTTCAAGCATCAGTTCCACAAAACTGAAAGAGGGGGACGGAGAGGAGGGGAGAAAGGATGGAAAGAAAGAGAAAAGTGTAGACAAGAGCCAGCCGGCACACACGCCTGCCTCTGAACCTCTGCTGCACACGCATAGTGAAGTTTCAGCCCCCGGCACTGAGGGCTCTCACCTGGACCACACTGACCAGCGAGCCCACCCATTTGCCAGAGCACCAGGCTGCTGGGGCTCCTCCCTGCACACTGGGCAGAGCCTTTGTAACAGGAAGCTGCACGGTTGCCCGGTGGCCCTCCACGGCCAGGCACTCTCATCTGCCCCTGACTCTTCAGTCCAGCCAGATACATGCTGCCTGCGCCTTCCGTGGGGCACAGCCAAGGCCACGGGAAAGTGCTCCACTGGGCTCTTTTCCAAGGGTGCACCCAGAGAGTGACCTTTTGGGCCCTGGCTGCCTCTGTGCCCTCTGCTGGGGAGAGAGATGGGTGCCCCCTCCCTGGGAACAGCATGGCCACCATCTCCACCCTCTGCACTGAGCATAGTGACTCAGGCTTGGAGTCCCTGGTGCCCTGTAGGCAGTGTCTCAGGCCCCTGGAGGGCTCTGGTTTACAAACCCAGGAGGGTGTCCTCATCGGGGTGCCATGCATATGCGCCCTCACTGGGGTGTCCCACAGGTGTGCTTATGGAGACAGGGATGCTACAATCTGCACAGGGAAATAAATGGGAGGTGGAGGGAAACAGGCACCACATGCGTGCTCATGCGCACACACACACACACACACACACACACACCCCTGCTAGGTCCACGTTCCCAGGCAGGCTGACTGGAGACGATATCACAGGAAGACATTGGAGACCCCTACCCCCATGTGGGCCTTGCATACACAGAGGGGGACCCAGGGTGTTCCTTCCCTATCCCATGAGAGTGCCAGACATGTTGGGGTACACACAGTCAACCAGGTTCCTCTGGCCCAGGAGAGCAGGAAGGGCAGCTGGACAACTCTGCCCGCCATGTCCATCTGTTTATTGATTCACTGCACCAGTGCACCACTGGGATTGAACCCAGAGCCTTTGCACCGAGCTGCGTTCCAATTCCTCTTTCTTATTTTAATTTTTTATTTTGAAGAGGGTCTCACTGAGCAGCTAAGCTGTCCTCACTGGGCTCTGTCTTGTGATCCTCCTGCCTCAGCTTCCTTGGGTGCTGGGACAGCAGGCGAGTGACCCCACGCCTGGCTTTGTAGCCACTTCCAGTTTCTGCCTCTGGAACGCCACCCTGCTGTGCCTGGCCCCGTGTCAGTGCAGATCCCAGGTCACCCCACCCTTCCAGAAAACAGCTGTCCATGTCACACAGCGTCCATCTGCGGGTGGGACTTCAGATGGCAAGTGCCATGAGGCTTTTCCAGAAATGGAACTGGGCTTGGGAAACTCCAGAGACAGGTTGGAAGCTGCTCCCAGAAATCATCATGACCCCAAAAAGTGGTGGTCAGGAACCCGTGGTGGCGTCAAAGCCTCCAGGGAAACGTCTGCCGGGGGTCAGTCACCTGTGTCGTTAGAGGAAGACCCCAGATGCTGCCTTCAGGCACTTCCGGGCAACTGTCAGCTCAGGCACACTGCGGGGGCCTCTGCCACACACTGGAAACCCTAGGAGGGTCCACAGTAGTGTGGGTGGTGACCTGCAAGGCTGTGGAAAAGGGGTGCACTGGTATAGGGGGGACCTGGTTATTAGTGATTTATTGTTTGATTAATTGTTCTTTAGAAAACAAAAATGTTTCTTCCAAAGAAAGCTCTTGCGGAAGTCGAGTGAGAGAGTCCCAAGGATAGGGCCGACGCCTGGGAGCCGACAGGGAAGCAAGAGCCCCCGGCCCAACTAAGGGGTTGGTTCCTCAGGGGCCCGACACACCTGTGTCCACACTGGGAAAACCCCCAGGGCGCCTCCTCTTGTTAACTTTTATAAAACAACTGGGTGTCTTCACGAAGGCTCAGGAGGACACAGTGCTGGGTTTTGTGGGCGCGGGGTTGCGGAGGTTTGAGCTGACCTTCAGGCCTGTGTTCCAGGTGTCCCCTTGCGAGAGGTGTCGCTGCGAGGCCAACGGGGAGGTGCTGTGCACGGTGTCAGCGTGTCCCCAGACGGAGTGTGTGGACCCCGTGTACGAGCCAGACCAGTGCTGCCCCATCTGCAAGAACGGTACGTGCCCCGCAGCCCGGTGACGACGGCGCCCGGTTTGGCTCGGGATGGGCGCAGGGGTCGGGGTGTACGTGGCGCACATGCACGCGCAGACGTGCGGGCCTGGTGTCTGCACAGAAGCTGCAGGAGCCGGGGGTGTCCGTGTCCTCCCGGTGTCGGCTGGTGTTTTATGGATGCTCAGAATTTCTTTGGGAAGAAATTCAATTTCCACCTCCAAGGAGAGTCACTTGTTTTAATTTAACTTTGTTTGTTCTTGCGAAGCTGTTTCTCTCTAAGACAAATCAAACATGCTGCTTGAGATCATTTGCTTTTCATTACTAAGTGAATTAAACTTGGGTCGTAATCGAATATTTTTCATAAGCAAATGAGACAGGAAACGCTCTCCCCCTCCCCCCCCCCATGCTTTGCCCTTCCTCCTGGTGACGGCTGACGGCTGGCGGGACATCAGAAGCCTCAGCTGCTTTAGGAAGACAGATGCCGCGATGCCCTGAGCCCACTGACCGAGCGGAGGCCCTCCCTGTGCAGAACCGGGAGATGCCCGCCCGAAGGTGCACAGCGCTGTCCCAGGAAGCAGCCCTCCCCATGAGGGGTTGGGTCTGGCGCTCAGCCAGAACAGACCTGAGGTTTATGCTCAGAAGGGTGATTAGAGACGGAGGGTGAGGGGAACTGTGGAGGGGACAGAAACCAGAGTGTCCTCCTTGAAGAGAGGGGCTGGGCTTCCTGGGTGTCGGCCTATGGCGAACGCCGCGGGGACAGCATGTGGCGGCATCTCATGCGCTCTGGTGGGGACCTCTTCTCTGAGCTGGGTGGGGCTGAGGCTTGACGGCTGTGTGATGTGGCTTTGTAAGTGGCAGGTGAACTTTGGGCAGACGGTAACATAGGACATTCATGGTGTCCCAGCTTGCAGACAGATAATCAAAACCAGGGCCCAGAGGTGCCTCAGAAATCTTCCACAGGAATTCTGGAGCCCCAGTGTGCTCTGCCCTCTGGAGCCCCTGCCACGGCATTGAAGAGAAAGTGGCAGGGAATGGGGTTCCGGGCCTGGGAGCTCTTTTTTTTTGTGTATTTGAAGGAGGCCATGAGGTGTGAGTCTGGCAGATGAGGAGGAAGACGGGAGCATGCGCTGTGTTCTCTTCAAACAGGCCGTCAGGTCATGTCTGTGAGGCTGAAGGCAATCTGGGCGGCACATGCTGCTGGCGTGGGAGGGAAGACAGAGCTGTAGCGAGTGTTGGAACCAAAGACACTCGGTGTCATGAATCCCCACACAGTCGTCCCCCTCACTTTCCACACACTAATCTCACCACCACTGCCTCTTCCTGAGGCAGCCCTGGAGTCCTCCCTCCTGAGGATCTTCACCCTGTGGCTGCCTCAGTGCCCTGAGTCTGTCTAAAATGCCTCCCTTTAGTGGTCATTCACAGGGTAGGGGACAGCCAGAGATCACCAGGTGCCAGGCTGGGTAAGTTAGATAAGGACCCACTCGGATTTTGTCAAGCCGGCCTTTCTTACGGACGGCCGTCCACATCAGCCTTTGCCATAGGTTGGATCACGCCTCCTTGAGACACCCAGGCAAGGGGACTCCAGAGCTGCCTCGGACCGTGGCAAGGACGTCATCTGAGGGGCTGAGGTGATGGGCACACTCCACTGTCCCTGGCTCCCCTCTCTCTTTTTAAGGTTTTTACCCCATGTACTTCATCACAGTAATGGAAAACTGACTGGCACTGGAGAAGCAAATGGGTAGCATCAACAACTGGAGAATCTAGGAGAAAGCTAGGCAGTGCCCGGCATTGTCTCTGACATTTTACTGTGAATTTAAAATTATTTGAAAATAAAGAGGTTTTAGCAATGATAGGTATATTAGAAAAACAGGGTAAATATGTTAAAATTAAAAGCAAGCATTTGGAGGTTTTCTGTGCTCTTTACTGGCATACCTTAAAAAAAAAAAAAAAAAAAAACTTAAGCCTTCACTGTGCATTTCAGCCACAGCTTGTAAGTTAGAAACAAGGAGATGCGGGGAGGAAGCAGTCTCTGGCCTGGGTGTGGTGTCAGAAGGCAGAGAGACCTCAGGCGCAGCTCCTTGCAGGGAGATGGGGCAGGAGCCCAGCCTGGGTATCGGCCTCTTCTGTATCTTAGCTATTTCACATCTCTCTTGGTAAATGACTAGAAGCTGGGTTTTGGCGTCAGACAGCCATGGAACTGGCTAACAGACCACCAGTGCGAGGGGTTAGAGGAGACGGTAAGTCAGAAATTCCGTCCTAGAGTCTCTTTCATCTCTCTTTTCCATTAGAAGAATTTCAGACCAGTGGAAAATGTGCAATAATTCTGTGGAGAACAGCTCCACAGCCCGCCCTGGGTCACCCACTTGGACAGCTTGCCTCCACCTCTTCTTTCTATGTGTCTGTGACCCCGGGAACCCAACGCTGTCCAGTGTAACCCACCTCCTGCTTCCTGTCACACCTCCAACACCACAAAACTCACAGAGCAGAGATGGGAGTTTCTTTGCATTTCTTTCTGCCCTTAGCACACATCCCAGGAAAGGTATGAAGTTAAGGAACAGCTCTTTGTCACATATGGCTATGTTAAAATTCATAACTCTTTCAAATAACCTGCTTGCTTCCAACATCTTTGTCCCTTAAGGCACACTGTCCTCTCTTTAGCAAGCAAAGTCCAGGTAAAAGCAAGAGCTACCTGAAGAAGGTCTACTCAGCGAAGCTGTGAGTTTTACTGTTCAAGTGATAGATGCGGAAGAGACGAAGTGGGTATGCTCTATGATTAACTTCTACATGGTCATCTTTACCTCTGTACTTGGAGAGCCAGGAGAGATTAAAGCGAGGCAAGATTTTTCAGGTGGTGTGTTGTTGTTGTTGTTGTTGTTGTTATTGGTGGTGGTAGAGGTGGAGGAGGTGGCTATGGTTGCGATACATAATGTTGCATTCCTTGTGTGCAGCTAGTATAAATACAGAACGCATCTTCACTCTTTTTGTTCCCCTTTCCTGGACCTCCCTGCCCCCTGCCTCCGTCCTTCCCCTTTGAGCAAGATCTACCTCTCTACTTCTTGTCATCTGTGATTTTCTTCCTTCTTTATACTTTTGCTTTCACATGGCAGGGGGGCCCTTCATTGTGGGGGGAAACAGCACATTTTCTTCATCTGCTCAGCCCTTGATGGACAAGGGACACTGGGTAAGGCTTAGTGATAATGAGTTGGGCAGCTTTATTCTTTGATTGATTGATTGATTGATTGACTGATTGATTGTGGTACCAGGGATTGAACTCAGGACCTTGTACTTGCCAGGTAGGCACTTATTCTACTGAGCTATCTCCCTGGCACCAGTTGGGCAGCTTTAAACATGGATATGTATGCATGATGTCTTTAATTCTTTTTTAGAACATACCTAGAAGGGTGAACATTGTTTTCTAAACTACATTTACATTACAGAAGGTTTTGGATTAAAAGATGGGAGCTGATTATATCAACATATGAACAATTTCTCATTGTCAAGATCACAGCTAAAAGTAAACGAAATATGTCTAATTGCATACTCAGGAAGTTATTTTTTCATGCAGCAGAGAGAGTGTGGCTTTCAGCTATCTCTGGTTAAAGGATATTCTGACCTCCACAGGGCATTTGGGGCAAGTGATTCTGAGCACAGAGATTTGCTTGAAGAATGAAAAACATTTCTATCAGAAGTAATGTGGTTTGATAATTGAAGTTAATAATTTCTCTGTACTCCTGCCTCCCCACACACCAAAATATGATGTTTTTGTAAGGAAGATTCTATCTGATGTACCGCAGACTAGAGGACATCAAAAACAGATGCTTTATGTGAAATTAAACGCTGGCTGGAAGTCGCTGGCAGGAAAGACGAGGGCTTTACTCTTGATCTTAGGAGCGCTGCCGCCTGACCTCGGACTGCCGTGTCATGACCCGTGGCATGAAATAACGCTCTCTCCAGAAGGGAAATTACAGCCCACTGGCTGCTGCCACAGCCACTTGTGTGACAGGAGTGAAAGTGTGAAGCCCAGAGTGTCTTGTATATGAATAAATGATCACAAATCAAATACAGTTTAACATATTCACTTTGTCGACGTGCGTAGATCCATCTCCCAAGGTTTTCCTTTTGATGAAAATGAATGTTTCATGGCACTGTTTCTTCTCTCCTTGTCTCCCACAATGACACAAGCAGTGAGGGTTATTCTGACTTTAAGGACCTGCGCTGTTGCTCGCTGCTGCTAGCTGCACTTTAGAAGCTCTCAGCTTCCTTGGGGCTCGGGGCCTCGGCCTCCGGTGTGGTGTCAGTGCTAAGCAAGCGCAGGACTTCCGTGAAGTGAAGAAGACCTCCCTGCCATCTGTGTCATCCTCTGGCGTCAGGGACACAGAGCAGCAGTGGTGGGGAGTAGGGCATCGCTGCCGCAGCGGCACAGCCCTGTTCAGTTAGCTCTGCCTCTCTGGGGTGCAATATGGCAGCCTGCAGCAGGAATGGGCAGCCCACACAAGCACTGAGACCCAGGATGCAAAGCCTGGATGGCCCCCTGATGGCTCGCTGCTACGTGACAGGACGCGTTCATGATAAAATAAACGTAGCCTTCTGTGGAGGAAAATGCACAACATTTAGGGAATGTTTAAGAGAAACACGGAGATTTCAAATGATCAGATGGACTCGGATGGAAAACCTGAGGGACGCACTGAGAAGCAGGCAGTTTTGTTAGCTGTTTTCCCGCATGCCGCAGTGTGGGACAAAATGACAGTTAAAATTTATGAAGCGAGTTGGGCGAGACTGCGTGACGTGTGCGGCTCTTTCGTATCAAGATGCTGTCCCACAGCAAAGCCGAGGGCAGCAGAACCTTGTGCCATGAATGCTTCCAAAACTTACCAAGAAGTAAAACCGCCCTTCTGCGAGCAGGCTGTCGTCACATACAGGCCGCCAAGCTACGTCTAGCTCCAGAGGTCAGAATGCGTCACTGCTGTTAGCAAGCTTGTAAAGCCACAGTAGTGTTTAAAAGTCAGGGATATTGTTAGATGCCATCAACAAATATAAATTAAAAGCCACAACCTCAAATGCTATCACAGAGGTAAATCTAAGTAAGCCGTGTTAAGAGGTGGTACATCTAAGCCTCCGCGACATAGACATGTTAGTCTGCTTCAAATTCATCTTTGGATTCAGCACAGTTCCAAAGAAAACCCAAAGTCTATGTAATTTAAAAAACAACAAGAATATATAGCAAATAGGGAGGGGACCAGTTGCAGACAGGAATGGGATCTAGGGATGCAAGGGGAGGAGGAGAAGGAAAGGTCCTTACGTGAAGATGCACCGGGTACCTGCACCACATCCCACAGTGAATGCATTCCGTAGGCATCCCAGATGGGCACTGGGGAGGAACAAGCACAAAGACCTGATGGCTTCTTAGGGAAAATTACTGGGTGGCTTCTAACATGCAAATGGGCATAAGGACTCTTACAGAGACAGGAGAGATAGGAGCAGCCCACGAGAAGACACCAAGACTTACTCCGAGTTATAGTAGCTGATACTCCGTAGTGGGGCCCCAAAGATAAGCAGATGGACAAGTGGACCAAGCAGTCAGGGCACGGGGGGTCACTGGCTGATGACAGCTGACACTGTGACTTGCTGGGGAGAGACGGGGTCAGCCCAAGAAAGGATGCGTGGCCAGTGAATAACAGGTGACCTCAAAAGGCATCCACACGCTTTCCTCGCATTACACAGAAAAATCAACTTCCACTCGATTTTAGATTTAAATATGAAAGTTAAAGCAATCACAATTTTAAGGACAATACACTCATGGCATTGAATGAGGATTAATGTGGAAGGACAGCAAAGACATTAGCCATAAGGAAGCATTCCTACATGGACTTTGTGAACTTTAAGGATCTTTGTTCATCATAGAATTTTGATAACTCGGTAGAATGTAGCCAGAATGGTTGGAGGAAATCTAGGCGCTGAATCTATTAAATGAAAGGCTAAATAATTCCTGTAGTCCACTTCACTAAGAAATAAGCAAGAGAAAGGAAACCAGAACGGAGATGCTCAGCTCTCCATCCAAGACCCTTCCAGGTCCTCCTCTCTGGAATGGATGCTCTCCCAGAGCTTGGGACCCTGCACTTCCACTGTTCCCATTCGGGTTGCAGCCCCACAACAGGGCCTGAACTCGTACCGTTACAAAGTAAAGAAAACTTGAAAGAAGGGTTTCTGATTTCCAGCAAATAAATTAGTGTTAACCTGAAGTGGATAGGTATGAATTGACATTCATCTCTCCTTTATTTTTATTTATTTATTTATTTATTTATTTATTTATTTATTTATTTATTTTTGACTGTACTGGGAATCAAACTCAGGACTTTGCATTTGCCAAGGAGGCGCTTATGCTGCTGAGCTATCTCCCTGGCCTCAACATTCATCTTCCAACTCCTAAAGAACTAAGAAGATCAATGAAAGAATCAAACACAGCATGGCAATGTATAAATTTTAAAATGATCTTCACAGAGAAATAAAAAAGTGGTAAAATGAGAGCAAACAAAAATATTGTATATCCTTCCTAGCAAGCCCAAGGTCCTGAGTCTGATCCCCTGGTATACATAAATAAATGAATAAATTATTGAAGTGTCTTTAATAATAAAGATCCAAAATAAATGAAGTAGAAACTGATAGAATTCCAAAGAAAAATATAAACAATTATAGTTAGAAATTTCAATCAACTATTAGCTCACTCAAAGAAAGCCTCAACAGCCAACCAGATGGCTGTTGAAGATGACCAGTGAGGTTGGCTGTGCTGGCCATGCCCGTGGGGGCCTGGAGCACACTGCTTGGTGCTGAAGAACACTCATGCATGTCAAGTTCAGGTAGGTGGCAGTCCCCAGGGCAGGCCAACTGCTAACTGTCACATCATTCTCAGGGAGTTTCAAGAGCTTCAGCAACAGTGCATCTTTTGACAATAGAATAGAAGAAAATTGGCACCTGAAGGAAATCTGGAAAATGTTCAGAAATTATCAGACTTGAAGAAACCATTCGTCAGTAAAGAAACCACAGAGGTTATAGAAAATATTTTGAACTGAAATTGAAAATGGACCCTATCGTGGTTGCTGAGGTGCTGATAAAGGAGTGTTTGGTGGGCACCTGGCTCTGGGCTGGTGTGACCTTTGACCTTAGGGAAATTTCAATCAACCTACCGGTCATTCAAAACACAAAGAAAAGACAGAGCATGACAAAAGTCCAATCAGAAGAGATAATGGAAAAGCTTAAGGAAATTCCATTAAGCCAAGGTAAATTAGTTATTTGAGTTCTTTGGAAACAGTGAAATTGACAACCTGGCCATGGAGCAGTCAATGAAGGCAGGAGGAGAATGAAAAGGAGGGCAGGGCCGATGACCACACAAGCGCAGGTGGCGAGGGCTCCGTTCAGAACAATTATGGCAGCAAATCAGAAAGTTGGGCAGATGAGTAAAATTCAAGGAAAATGTAGACATTCCACTGAGTTCTTAAATCCACGTCCATAAATTCAAGCCCAGGTCTATGTGCCTTTTCTAGTGAATTGTACAAAATGTTCACTGAGGAAATAATACACGGGTTCTTCACAAATGACTCGGGAAATGGAAGCAAAAGGAACCTGGCCCAATTCAATCTCTGCATTGTAACCCTGATACCAAAGCTCAAAAAGGGATCGCATACACGAGAGAAAACTACAGATCAATTCCCCCTGGTGACCACAGAGGCAAAACTCTTCCTAAGAACATTAGCAGATCTGAATATAGCATAATCAAAAGGATTAAGCACTATAGCAATTGGGATTTTTTTCCAGGAATGGAAGTTGGAAAAATCAATTAAAATGAAACATCCTATCAAGAAGATAAAGGGAACGGAACCCCCACAGGGTCTCGGTTACACAGAGAGGGAATTGGACGGGTTCCGGCACTCTCTCATGCTTGCATTCCTCAGGAGACTCAGCTTGGGCAGGAGCCCTCTCTGTCTGATACAGAGCACCTGGAAAGTTCTCAGGCAGCCATGAAGACTAATGCCCCACAGTGCCCCTGAGATGAGGAAGAAGATAGGGTCTCCATTTTCCCTTCTCTTCCATCCTTCAATTTGGGGTGGGGGAAGGGAGGAAAAGAGGGACAGCAAATGAGAAGCAAAACAGCATTTATTAGGCAATGCCATGAATGTGGATTTGAAAATAAGAGCACATACATGCATGCACCCCTACACACGTGCACAACCCTACACGCACATACACACCCCTGCACACACACACACACACACACACACACACACACACCTTAGTTAGAAAAAATAAAGAATGATACCAGGTGAGCATACCAAAATGGTCAGCTGTTCTATCAGATAATGGATAATAAAATGAATTTCAGAAAATAATTTTTCTTTGAAGTAGCATTCAAAAGAGTGAAACACGCAACAAATAAATTGATAATGGTGTTTAGATTTTTGCTCTAAAAACTACAAAATGTTGCTGAAACAAATAAAGGCTACATGAGTAAATGGAGACACAGCAGTGGAGAAGACGCAACGTTATCATGATGGAAATCCTTCTGAAGTCAAGCAGTAGGTCTAGTGCAGTGCCGCTACAGTCCACATTTTGAAGGAGTTAACGAGTTTGTCCTAAAATTCATAAGGAACCGTGAAGGATGGAAAAAACAAATTTGAGAAGGAAAAAGTTGGAACATTTGTAATATTAAATTTCATACCACCTCAAGAAGAATAATATGTTATATTAGTACTATATATTCATGGATTTGAAGAGTTGAAATCCACAAATGAATACAATATATAAATTCTTATATCTTTGTTTCCAATGAGAACACTTTAATGGGAGCATTGATCCTTTTAATAAATAGTATGGGACAGTTAGGTAATCACATAGCAATGACTTAAGACCCTTCATGCATGCCATCTCCAAGCACCAACTCTGAATGAGCAATGGACAGGAATATGGATTTCATGAATAGGGGACATGAATATGGTTATATAAAATGGGACAGGAGAACATTTTTATAATTTTGTGTAGGACCAAGTTCTTAGATTCAACACCAAAATCACAATCCATAAAAGAAAGGAAAAATTCACTACCTTGAAAATTAAAATCTGTTGCATTTAAAGATGCACTAATAAGAAAACCAAATGCAAATTGTTAGAACATTTTCATATAGTGTCTGAGAAAGGAACTGTATCCAGTGCATATGAAGAACTCATATAACCTGAAAATTAAGTGACATAATGAAAACTGGTCAAAGGATTTGCACACACACTTTAGCAAGGAAAACAGACAAATAAATGGGTAATTACCAGACCACATGATGCTCAACCTCACCAGGTAGTTGGGAAATAAAAATCAAAGTTGTAAAGAAGTACCACCATATCCCATCAAAATAATTATAACAAGAAGGCAGGTAAAACCAGTGTTGGAAAGTTGGATATTCACACATTGCTGGTGGCAATGTTAAATGGGATGCCCACTTTGGAAAACAGTTTGATGTTTTCTTAAAAAGTTAGAACCTACCATACGTTCCAACAATTCTATTGTAGGATTCTGTCCCAGCAAACTGAGAGCATATATTCACGCAGGAATGAGTATGTAAGCATTCAGAACAGCACTGTCCATAACGGCCAATGGTTGGAAGCAGGCTGAATGTCCATCAGTTGGCAAAGGGATAAATGAAATGTATTATATCCATGCAAAGAAATCCTACTCATTTATTTTTTGTTTTTATTTATTTATTTATTTATTTATTTATTTATTTATTTATTTTTCTTCTGTAGGACTGGGGATTGAACTAAGGACCTTGTGCTTGTCAGGCAAGTACTTATTCTACTGAGTTATCTGCCCGGCTCCCTAAAAATCCTATTCAGTAATTAAGAGAAACTTAGGATCAAGCTCCAATGTGGATGAACCTCAAAAACACCATTCTAAATGGGAGTAGCCATGTTCATGCTTATGTTAATTGGGAATATCATGAAAAGGCAAATTTATAAAAGAGGGTGTCAGTGAACTGCGAACCAGGGCTGTGATCAGGACTGGAATCAACAGCAGGAGGGCAGAAGAGACTTTCTGGAGACCACACTTTCTGCTGTGTTGTTTTGGTGGCTTCAGAGTTAAATAAATTCATTAGAAGTTATGAAATTATATTCTTAGATTGGATGGCTTTATGTAAGGGATAACTGAAAAAAAAGAGACTAAAAATCGTGACAGCTTCTTAAAAGATGGACACGTGAGATTTCTATAATTCCCTTGGAATCACTTGAAAGGCTAATCCTGTGTCTTTCCTCAGAGACAGACCTTTCAATCGCGGGTCTGAGGCCCTTGATAACTTGGTGCAATCTTCTTAAGCCTGCTGGAGTGAAGACCCTTTAAGTACATGTTATTTACCTGTGTCAAAATGAATTTAACTGAGTTTATCTGAGCTGAGGATGCTTCAGGAGCTGAGTGGCCATCCGAATCAGAGGTGCAGAGTTCCACCCCCGCAGTTGTTCCATGAGGCCTTGTGGGCTCAACGGGGCACCCAGCTGGAGAAACCTTAAGGGGCTCTACTTGGAGCATTCTTATATGAGCATGTGCAGTGTGCCTACCTTATTTGGGCATGGGATGATCAGCTCATTGCCTGTGATTGGCTGAGGCTCAGCCATTCCTGATTGGCCAAAATCCAGCTATATGTTACAAGATAACCTCCTAAGTCAGTAGGAACTCAAAGGAAGAAAACAGCCATCAGGTGCAGTGCCTCTTGCTCATTCATTTGAGCACCTGCAAAAGACAAGAAGTGTAAAGAACACATGGGAGCCCAGCAGAAGCCAAGGAGGCACCTAGATTTATTGTATTTCTTGCATAGCATGGACATACAGCTCCCCAGCTCACCCTCTCTAGGATCACTCTTCTCTTGCAGGGCTGGGTTCCTCCACTTTGTGAGTCTGTGGCCCTGGCCATGGTGCTGAATATATCAGGGGGTGGAAATGAAGTGCGGGGTGCTCTGGGCACTGTGTCGGCCACTGCTGCACCAGGCCTCTCAGGGCCTGCATGCATTGGTTCTCTGGAGGCTCAGTCTGCACAGGGCCTCTTTCCACACTGCTTTCCACTCTTCCCTAGTATTTCCTCCTGGTCAGATTGAATGAGACAAGGACACAGCCACTCTGTAAGGCTGTATATGCAGAGTGAGATCACTTGGAGTCTCAAGCACTCTCGAAATGCATTCATTATTTAAGGTTTGATCTTTCTGCTAGAAGTTTTAAGAGTTTATAGAAATACATAACATAGAATACTTTACAGTTTGGAAAAACCAGGGCAATGACTGTTGAATGGGAAATTAGGTCAGAAAGCAATATTGTCTGTCATGCTGCAAGCTTGTCTTTAAAGGTAGGCATAAAGCCAGTCAGCGTGATGCATGCCTGCTCTCTTAGCATTCTGGGAGACTGAGGCAGGAGGATCACAAGTTTAGACAAAGCCTGTATAACTCAGCTGAGCAAGACCCTGTCTCAAAATTTAAAAGGAGCTGGGTTATTAAATAAAGGGGGACCTCAGCGTGAGGGCCCTGGGTTCAGTCCCCAGTGGAAAAAAAGGGGGGCATAAAATTTGATGATAAGCTCTCTAGCAGCCAAAGTAAGAGAAGCATAATAAGGAATAGTAAATGTTAGCCAGAGAAATAAACACATGGTTACAGTCTTCTAGGTCCTGGGGCCTGGAAGAAGGCACTTTCTAGTGAGCAGAATCCCCCCAAAATAAATAGGAAAATGATTTTTAAATGTTAAAAACATTGCTTCAACTTCATTGCATAAGCCAAGAACTCAGCTCCAGATTGCTAAGGCTTCTTCTGCCGGTGTCTGGAGCTGCTCTCAGCTTGCTTTTCTGGAAGCTGTGACTGGGGTGGCATGCCACTCGCCCCTAGAAAGACCGACGGGCCCCAGTCACTCGCCCTCCTCTGGCCAGCCACAGTGCTGTGTTCTGCTCATCCCTCTGTTGCCTGGTGCCGGCTCCAGGCTCACTGCCGCCTCCTTGGGCCCTGCCCAGAGCACCCCTGGCCCTGCTGGCTCCCCACAAGAGTGCAGATGGGGAGAGCCTGGCCTCTTACTCTCAAGAGCTCCGTCCTCCCGCTCTTCTGAGATCGGCGCATTAGCAGCTCCTCTCTGCAGACCTCGGGGCAACTTCACACGGCCACTACACTTCCAAACGCACACACAGAACTCGGTCATGATTAGGAGCAGCCTGTTCAAAGGGTTCTGCTGTTTCTTACGGTGCAGAACTTTTCTGAGCTAGGGGCACTCTGCTCCTCTCAGATCCATGCCACTTGTCTCTGGTCTCCACCAGGCTTGGCCGTTGCCCTTCTACACAAAGCCCTCTAACCCAGGGAGCAGCTGCAGTCCCTGCCCGGCTTCACACTCTGAAGAGTCCCTCATGACGTATGCCTGTGGTCCTTGCTTCCCCAAGATCCTCTCATGAACATCCCCAAGGGGCCTGTATCTTAAAGTCTCTGCATGCTTGCTGTCTCCAGAGCCTGCCCTAATCCCATCATATCCTGCATGAGGGGAACACGGAAGCCCTGTGCTTGAGCATTCTGTGGTGTTCGACACTTGGTTCCGCTTGGACATTTTCTGAAATGCTCGTGCACATTTGTATTATATTTTTATGGGGAAGCACTGGGGCACTTGCTGCTCATTTCTCTGAAAATGCAGAGGTGAATCAAGTGAGGGTGCCCGCCCTGAATGAGCTCAGAGTCTGGAAGGGAGGTTGCTGCATAAATATCTTGGGTTTGCTGCTGTCCTTGAGTTATGGTGACAGCAGCCAGGGAGACTGGGCACAAAGTGATCCTGCAGGAGCCTCGCTGTGCGCACGGCCTTGATTTGCTTTTGAATTATTTCACTGGGATAAATTTTGAGGAGTGAGATGGTCAAGTCAGGGGATTGAAGCTTTTTATGACACTGATAATATTGCCCTGCTGTTTTACAAATGCTGTGCACACTTACAAAGACTGGTTTTATTATAATCTTGCTAACCTCTCACTAATTGAATTATAGAGAATGATGCCATGTTATTTCAATACTGAGCATATGAACTTTTAAAATATCTTGGATGGCATCTTTTTCTTCAATAGACTATACCTTTCTCCCATCTTAAATAAACAATTTTAAACATAATATAAATAGTTGGGTGACCGAAGTCCATTATTATGGGTTTCATTTAAAATATTCCACAAAGGCCTGGTGGTGGGTTTCTGGGAAGTGGTCAGATCATGGGGTGGATCCCTTATCAGTAGGGTAATCAATGGGTGGGTCCCCAAGGCTCCTGGAAGGGGGAGGAGGGTAAGCCAAAGAGACTGGGTCGCTAGGCGGGACTTGGGAACTCTGTCTGCAACCCTCCTCTCTGGCTCCTTCACCTCCTGCTTTCCAGCCCTGGGGGGTCCCGTCCTCCACTCTGCTGTCTCGCCGCCACCTGCCCTGGCTGTGCTGCCTCCACCGCAGCCCCATCAGGAGGGGGCCACACAGCTGCAGGCTGAGAGCTCTGACCCAGTGAGACAAAGTAGGTCTCTCACCTTTTATGTTGATTTTGCGACAGAGACAGAAAGCTACTTAGCTGAGTCACTGACACGAAACCCGCTCCTCAGACTGCGCCGCTGCGATTCCAGGAAGTCTTCAGTGTAAGACCTTCGTCAAGTAACTTCATTTCTCTGTGCACCCCTGCTGTACTTGAAAACTGGGGCCACCCAGCGGAGTTACATCAGGGTGTGGTTTGCGCCTGGTAAATAGCTCAGTGGGGGTTGAAGTCCGTCATTAGTTCACTCCACAGATAGAAACCGGCTCTTTGCTCTAGGCCTTAGAAAATAAAATGGCAATAGCAGGGCTTCCAGAAAAATAGAGAAGCCTCCAGAAGCTGGTAGTTCAGTGGGGCAGAGTGAGTGAGGCTGCCCGACGGGCCGCAGGAAGTGAGAGGAAGAGGAAGACAGGCAGGGCCCCGGGTGTGGCTGCAGGCCTTGCGGTGTGTCGAGGAGCGTGGATTTTATTTAGAGATGGCACAGGACCAAAGAAGGGATTTTGGGATGGAAATAGGACAGGACGTGCGAGTCCTCGTGCCATGCGCGCTGCTGCAGGGTTCAGAGCAGAGGCTGCCGCAGGCTCCAGGGACGGGGCGTCCAGCTGGGCAGGGACGCTGGCAGGAGCGCTTGCGGGCAGGTGCGGGGTGGGTGGGGTCTGCAGGGGTCACCGGACTCGGGCTCGTGGTGTGAGGCGGCCGGCGGTCAGGGCCTTCGGGACGGGAGATCAGCTCTGAGCAGAGGTCGGGTGCAGGCAGGGATGCGAGGCGGAGCCGGCGCGGGGCTGAGGGAAGAAGACAGAGGCGCCGCGCGGGCTTCTCTGCTCGCCTCTGCACGGCTTGGTCGGACCTCGGCGACCCGCGGTGCACAGCCGAGCCGAGGAGCTGCGCAGGCGCCGCGCGGCCCTGCATCTCGGCCTCCTCCCTGCGCGACCGCCCCCCTCCACCCTCCCAGCCGCACAACTGGGGTCACGCGCCCTGCCGCCCTTGCAGGCCCGTCCTGAGAACCACGGAGTCAAGTCCCTAGGCTGAATCCAGAGTCCCAAAATGCTTCTTCCACCTTGGTCCCCAGGAGCCGCCTAGAAACTCCGGCTTCTTAAAAGTGACACCCAACCTGGGACCTGTGTGGGCAACACAGTCAGGCTCTGTGTCAATAAATTTAAATAAATAAATAACATCCGTTGACAAATTCCCTTTGCGACAGTCTCTAAAATCTGTCCCGTGAGCGCCATGGCAGCGTTCCCAGACTGAGGCTGCAGGCGCCGTGGAGCTGCCCGCTGTATTTCACCGGTAGGGCCCCCTCGGAGATGATCCACGCGCGCTCCTCCGTCATCACTCATCTGTTAAAAGCTGCTTCGTCATTAGCGCGGCGGCCTAAAATCTCTCCAGCCCGCGCCCTCTGCAGAAGGGAAATCAGTTGTCACAATACACAATAAAGCCATTCATCCCGAGACAGATAACTCCTTCACCTCGGCGGCATGATCAATGGGGCCATTAGCGGAGGTAACCGGCGCTGCAGCAGCCGGCGCGCTTACACGAAAGCATTTTGGTAGCAGTGATGGGTCGGGTGAGACAGGGTGCAGACAAATAACCTGTGCGCGGCGCGCCCAATCTGTCTCTGTCTCCAGAAGGATGAGCCCGTGCATCTTCTCAGCACGAGTTTTCAGCGGCTGCTTCTCGGCAGTGGAAAACACCCTCGCAGCCGCCGATCAGAGCCTACGTTCCGCGCAGACTCCAGCCGCAGGACGCAAACCTTTTAGTTGTCTTTCAGGAAGATAAACTTCAGGTATAAAAGAGTGCATTACCCCAGGAGGTATCCTCAACCGCTAATTCTGAAAATTACATCTCGTCTTTTCTGAAACAAATGCCTTCACTTGAAAGCACTTACACTGTGCTACCCCTGACAGCTGTGAATGGAATGTATCTTTAATCACACGTTCACCAAGTGAGTGTCTTTTGAAAACACCAGCTATCTCTGCGTAGTGTTCTCACGTGGGGAAACGCATGGCCGATTCTTTAGTTAGGAATACACTGGATTTTAGGGTAATAAGAGCTGTATACCTTTGGAATGTGTGTCTTCATTGTAGCTTATGTTACTACTTGAGTTTTATGGGACTGGTTAAGGATACTAGCTGTTGGGTCAACTATCTAGTGCCTTGGTGAACAGAGGAAGCCAGGTACAAAGGAACACACCAGACTCCATCCTAAGGAGAGCCGCCCACCACTGGGACATGGAGGTGGGGGGTGGGCCCAGGGGATAGAAATTCAAAGAAGGCAGATTGGGAGGTAGAATGAGGAAGAATTTTTTAAATTACTCCTCGGAAGTGTTTGGTGGATGGAGAGCCGAGATAAATACTTCCCGGAACGGGCGAGAGGACTTGAAGAGGCCTTCAACGCTGAAACCTATTATTCCTCCAGACTAATGTGTGTCTGCCAGAGTCACGTGTGGTCTTGCTTGGGGCTGCGCCAGCAGGGCGGCTTTCTCTGCACTGACGTGCATACTTCCTTGCTTCTCCCCATCTTGTGTGCTGCACCACTTTCCCAAGAGCACAAGGTGGAGACACTTCAGGCTGGTCAGGGGAACCTCAGAGATCCCCCAGACGGGGCCCCGTAAATAGGGCTTTACCCACTCCACAGGGGCCGCCCGGGCTGAGAGGGCCACAGCCTCACTTGTAAATGAGGTCAGCAAAGTAAAGGGCAGGCACGTGGATCTCCCCTTAAAATTTTGGGGACCACCCACTTGGGAACCCCCCCTCCTGTCGCTCTCTCAGACAGGAGCTTTCTTTCCCCTAATAAATATATTCTCTGCTCATAACAAAAAAAATTAAACAAAATATGATTTCATGGAGGGTAGAAACGTGTTCAGCATTTGCTGAAATCCCACTCGTGTCCCCTACAAAAGTAAAACCTACTTCTCTCCTGAGTGGATGCTGGAAGCCTTCTGGAAAGGCCGCCTGCACTCTGCTGTGCTGCTGCCCTCAGTCCTGGCCTCCCTGCACCTGCAGGCGCTTGCCCCGGACTTGGGTCTGTGGAGAATCACTGAGCCGTCTGTCCACATTCGCCTGTTTTCCTGCTTGGATGTTCCCTTCAGCTGAAGTTCCTTAAAACCTTCAAGAAACAAACAAGGCATTGTTTTCAAGGTCAAAGTGAATGCCTGTCTCCTGCCGTCCAGCGCCACGATCCTGCGACTCCCTCCCTCCCATGGTCACGGGCTGTCAGCCTCTGCCCAGCATAGTCATGGGCTGGCCACTTTCTCCCTTGGGGCAGTGAAGAATGTGAAGTCAGGAACCAGAACTTGCTTGGTTGATTCCTGCTCCCGCCAGGACTTAGGGACCAAGCCCCCCACCCCCACCCTGTGCTCCATAGCCTCACATGCAAAGCAGGTTTCCTTATAGTTCAGGGTGAGACAAATAGCTCCTCAAGGTATGCAGCTGGAATGGACGCCTGTTACCAAGGACAGGCGAAAGAGAGAAAGCAAGTGGATCAGCATGTGATTTTTTTGAGTGAATAATTTTTATTGACACCCTCAGAGATTAAAGAGGACCAAATGGTGAGTTTGGGTGTTATCACAGAAAATCTCACCCAACCGCCCCATTATTGACAGCAATGAACAAATCAAACACAGCAAAATTCAAGTTCTCATGTAACTGCTACCAGTGAATATAAATAAACTAATTATGTCACCATAACCTTCATTTAATCATAAGAAAAAAAGGGAATTTGCATGGCATGGCAAGACACGCCACTTTATACACGCCACTTTATACGCACATGGGAATGGTAGTTGTTGAAGAGGCAGCTGGGAAGTCCCGCGTGCAGAGCGCACCTTCAGCAAAGAACGGGGCGGGGGGTGGGGGTGGGGGTGGGGGGGGAGGGTTGTCCTGGAGACACGACGAGATGAAGGAGAAGGACCCGGAGTCTCTGTCCGCAGCAGTGTGGGTGAGGGAGATGGGGCGCAGCCAGCTGGGGCGTGGCAGCACTGCGGACGGCGCCCTCTTCTGGAGCCCCCAGGCTCATGCTGCTGTGAAGCCGCACGGAGGCCTCTCTAGCACAGAGGGGAAGCCGGACACCTGCTTTGGGGGTCAGACCTACAGTGTCCCCCGAAAGGCTCCTGCGCTCAGAGCTGGGGCCAGTCCTTCAAATTAATCCACCTGAAGAATTCAGAGGCCAGGCGCAGGTGGGAGGGGGCATCTGCCCGCGAGGCAGCCAGTCACTGCGGGCGGGCGGGACCCGAAGGGTGCGTGTGGACAGCGAACCCTCTACCTCTGAGCCAAGGTAAACCTAAGCAGCCGTTGCGGAGCATCTCATCCCAGCGGTGAGAGTGCTTCAGGCAGCACCTTCTGTTTCCGTCTCACTGTGAGGCAAGTAGCCGTCCTCCATGAGCTCAGCTTCTGCAGCACAGCAGCCCTTCTGTCTTGAGGAGGCCTGTTCCGTACCTGTGGTAAATGTCTAGGGCCTTGATGCCTTCCACGTATGGTGGCTTAGAGGCACCACACTGCCTGCCCTTCCTTGGGAGACTCTGCCCCTTGGGGTGTGCCTGGCCCTTAGAGGACCTGATCAAGACTGGATGCTTTGGAAATGCCCCATGAGGGTGCTACCCACAGCCTCTAGGGAGCTCTGGGCTCAGCTGGAGGGGCAGAAGCACCACACTCCATGCTCCGGAAACCATGCTCACCACAGTGGCCTGACAGTCCTCACCTCAAGTACACATCAGGGTGATAAGGACGCCACGAGTCTCCCTCAGGCCCCGTGGGTGATGACAGCCTGACGGGTGGGGTCGTTCGCTAAGGCCTCCTAAGCAGAGGGAGTCGTAAGGATATATCTTTCAAAGGAATTCATTTCTGCCCAGTCTGTTCTCTCCGTGGAGGAGTTCTGTGGACAGTGGAATCGTTACGCAATGCAAACATAGACTAGTAGAAAAAGAATTTAAAGAAAATAATGCTTCAAATGAAGTCTAGCTGTTGCAAATGGGTCTTCTAACGCTGTCTGAAATGTTTCTCCTTAGTAACATTTTTTTCAAATAGCCTGATTAACCAGGAAGAATGTGAGTTTTGTTTCATTTCCCTGAAGGAATACAAATGTGGTCATTGTTTATATCTGAGGACCCAGATAATCAAGAACAAATCTCTCATACCAACATCCCCATCTCAGCCTCCGGGGGCCCTGTGGCACTCCATATGTGACGTGGAAATGGCACAAGACTCAAAACATACAAAAACCTGAAACTGGACAACCCTCCCCAAGGGTGACCTTTGAGCCCCACCTGAGGAAACCCAGAGGGACATGCTCAGCATAACAAATGTGGTAAGGCTGGAGAGTCCTCCGCCTGCCCCGAGGACCAGGCAGGGCCACAGCTGGCGCTGAGCTGCGTGTGCTTCCAGCCCCAGGCTCTGCATCAAGTGTATCCATGCCAGTTGGCTCCACGAACTCCAGAGATACTGAAAGCTGTAGCTGTTCTGCTCCTTTGTATAAATGGCATAGTATTTGTGTATTGGCTGTACATACACCTCATCCCTTATATTTTAAGTGATTTCTCAAATTGCTGGTCCTTCCTAATGCAGTGTGAAAGCTCAGTAAGTAGCCATTGGTGTATGTTTGTGGAATGATGGCAAGAGTACACGGACAGTGGATTCCCACCTGTTTTCATTTTCATTGCTAGAAGCCGAAGGCCTACGTTATTACAGGGTCAGCCACCAGGAGGCGCTGATGCAATCCGATGCACCCCCAGCAGGTTGCTAGGTCATGGCAAGAGTGCCCTTGAAGATGACTTGGCCTGAGCCTCTCTCTCTCTTTCTCTCTCTCTCTCTCT
>PVKN010002006.1:0-45840 GCA_004027915.1 Capromys pilorides
AGAGGGGGAGGGGAGACGGGCAGAGGGGGAGACTGCTCCTGAAAGCGCAGTGTTTCAAACACACAACATAGACTTATAGGACGAGAGACAACCCTTAAGAGGACGGGAGCAGAAAAGGGGAGATTAAGAGATGTAGAGGGGAGATGCGTACAGACTGGAAGTGGGGCACAAGGGACGTGGGCCCCGGAGGTGTGGAGGCTTGGAGGGGTGACCCTGGCCTGGGAACCCCGGCTCGCGGGCCCCGCAGCTCCCAGGCAGTCTCTGTTCAGGCTGTCGCCTTCCTTGTCCTCCCCTGTGTTTGGCCGGCTAACAGGTCCTAACCGGCTTGGGCAGGACGGCCTTCAGCCATTGGCACAGTGCCGTCGCCTCTCACGTCCTGACTGTGGTCACTCCAGAGACCCCAGCGCCCCCAGCTCAGCTCTGGGAAGCGTCCCTTCACACTCTGTGCCCGAGTTTGGGTATGTTTCAAATCCATTTGGTCATAAAATTTTTATTTATTTTTTCTTGCAATGGAAGAACATCATGGAATAGAATATCAAATTATGTGTGACCAAGGTTTTACCTAAGTTTCAGTCTCTGCCTTTCTTCCTCCTCCCTCCATCCCGATTTCTTTCCCTTCTCTTCTCCCTCCCTCCCCTGCCCCCTCTCTGGCAAAGTTGTTGGTCTGGCCTTGAGCTGCTCCGCCCCTCCTGCCTTGCCCTGCCCAGGAATTGACCTCTACGTCTCATTAAATTTTCACCTCGTTTTGGAGGGTTACCGAAGTTATTTGAAGAATGGTGCAAACTAAATAATTTCATTTTTGGAACATGGACAACACAGGAGAAGTAACCCATGTGCGTGGCCAGCTGTGGTGACGGGGACCTCGCTCTGAGCTGTGGACACGCAGCCTCGGGCTGGCAGCACTTGTCCCTTCCTCTGGGTTTTCAAATCCACAGATGGGCCAGGCAAAAAAATCATGGTGGAAGGGAGTGTGGAGCAAGCTGCCTCTGTGGCGCTGGCAGCAGGGGGAGTGGTTGGGATCAGGCCGTCCCCAGGGCCTGCTCCCTTGTACCGGGCCCCTCCTGCTCTCATGCTGCCTGAGAGCACCGTGTCCTTAGTGGTCCATCCTTGAATGAAGTTAGAGGCCCCATGACCCAGTCACTTCCCCCAAAGGCCCCTTGGTTGGGACCAAGCCTTAAGCCAAGAATTTTGGGGGACATTTCCCATCCAAACTCTAACAACATAGCCTATCCTTGTTCTATTATATAAGCAACACTTAATCTAGACCTTGTTTATAGTGTATTAACAAGTCCATTGAATCAAAATATGCTTCTTGGTAGCTACAAATGTGCAGAAATATGAGCAGTGCAACACACAGAACTCTAGGAGGCTGTGGCAGGAGGATTGCAAGTTCAAGCCTAGCCGGGGCAACTTAGTGATTTACAAGACCTTGTCTTCAAATAAAAATTCAAAAAGGGCTAGGTGTGTGTCTCGGTGCATGTGGCCCTAGGTTCAACCTCCAGTGCTGAGAAAAGAGGGAAGAAATAAAGAGAGAAAGGAAGGAAGGAGGGAAGAGAAAAGGAAACTGAGAAAGAAAGAAGAAAAGAAGGAAGGAAAGGAAGGAAGAAAGGAAAGAAGGAAAGAAGGAGAGAAGGAAGGAAGGAAGGAAGGAAAGGAAGCACAAAGGAAAGACACCAGTGGCTCTGCCTCGGTCTGCTCCGGCCAAGGGTCAGAACAGGACAGCCCTGGGGGTTTGGCTTTGTGCTCAGTCTCAACGTCATATTGAATAACAATGTCTCCGAAGAAAGGCAGCTTCTCTTTTGTTTTAATTTTCGTGATACTGAAGCACAACGTGCCAGCTGCCACTTCACCCCGTTTTGCATGTGCACTGGGGCAGCACCAGGTGCACTCGGCGTGGCGTGGCCACTGCCTCTGGCCACCTTCACAGCTGTGAAGCCCCTCAAACTCAGGCTCTGTGCCCATTAGACAGACTCTAGCCTTTCAGCGTGAAGGCGCTGGGTGCCACCTCAGTGTGCGAGAGACAAGCAGAACAGTGCTCCCACAAGAGCATGTCCACAGCACGCCCACAGCACAAGCCACGGCTGTCCTCCTCCACTACTGGAGGCTGCCATTCCCGCCTGTGCAACTCACTGCTCGGGGGACCTCAACCCAGCAGAACCGCGCAGTGCTTGCTGTTCGTCTCTGCCGCCTCCACTCCACCCTCAGCTGTGACAGCTCAAGGCCATCACTGGGTGAGCCAGGTCATCTTCCTTCCCAGCTCAGGCTGGATCGCACCCATGGAGTGGGTCTGCAGTCATGTGGCCACCTGACCACCACATTTTGTGATCACACTGTGTATACGAACCGCAAGAGTGAACAGCGCCATTACGGACGTGGGGCTCACCTCTCTCTCTTCCACCTGGCTTTGCCTTTCTTGGTGGGATGCTACGATGACTGCATTTTTAATTGCTTGAGGAGCCGTGCATCATCTTTCACAAGGGCTGTTTGTCTTACAAGAGTTCCAGTTCTGCCTCATAGTCAGCCTTGGTGTTTCTGGTTACGTTTTGTGCCGGCTGTTGCTAGCTGCACCTCAGGGTGCCAGGTGCGGTCTCATCATGGTATGGAGTTGTGTCTCCTAAGGGTGGCGATGTTGGATGTCTCCCATACCCTACTTGGAGAAATGTCTAATCAGTGAGTTGTGCTTCGTGGAGTTAGCTTCCGTTGTTGAGTAGTAGAGTTCTTTAAATATCGCTGATATCAGTTCCCTAGTAGATACCTGATTTACAAATGTTTCCTCCCTTCCTTTGGATGGCCTTTTCACTTGCAGGGGTCAGGGATGTAGTTCAGTGGTACAAGTCCCTTCCTTGCAAGCCAGAGGTCCTGAGTTCAATTCCTGATACAGAAATAAAAACAAAAACAACACTCTGTTGGCAGTGTCCACTGATGGATGCACAGCTTGAAATCTCGCTGTAATCAAAATTATCTTCTCCACTCAGCTCAGTTACATTTGGCATAGTGTAGGGATAAGACGAGGGTTGTGCGCATGCCGGTGCTCATCTGCTGCAAAGACAGTCCTTTCCCCTCGGGCCCGTGGTGCCCTTGTAGAGAACCTTCAGCTGTGCAGGGTCAGTGTGTTCCCGAGCCCTTTGCTTCCTTCCACTGGTGTCATTCGCTAGGCTGTTTGGCTACTGTGGCTTTGTAGGAAGTGTTGAACTCAGGAGGTGTGAAACCACCACCTTGTGCACCTTTTCCAAGATTGTGTTGGTGGGTCAGGATCCTTTGACAATCCACCTGAATTTTAGGGTGGCTTTTATTTATTTATTTATTTTTGTACTGGGGATTGAACTCAGGACTCTGCACTTGTCACTCAGGTGCTTAAGCTATGTAGCCCCGGGCCCTCTTTTTCTTCTGGAGGGAGGAATAGCCATCGGGATTTTTGGTAGAGACTGCAATGAAACCATAGGCTGCCTTTGTTCATCCTGCCATCTTAAAGAAATGAAGTCTGCCAGGCCTTCCTGGGCGGTGTCTTTGTACTTACTGGTGTCTTCTTTCATTTCAGTCAACATTGCATTTCTTTTGTATAAAAGTTTTCATTACCTTGGTTACCTTTGTTACCAAGTGTTTTGCGTTATCCACAGGGTTGTTTTCTTGACTACAGTGGGACTCATTGTTGCTTCACAGAAACACAGCTGACTTTGGCAAGTTGATTTTGTGTCCTGCAACTCCGTTGCTCTTATGGATTAGTTCTGACAGGTGCGTGTGCACACACCTGTATGGGTTAGAACATAGCTGCTGAGCCAGCGGCAGCCTGTCTTCCCACCACCTGTCCAGAGGCTGCGGTGGCCGCTCTCCTCACACCTGGCACGCGTGGAGTCCAGAGCTGCGAGGAGCCCTCAGCTCCACATGCTAGCGCTGAGCAGGCAGGGAGAGGGGCCAGGAGCCTGCCGGTTATGCAAGCTCACATCGGCTTCTGACGTTTCAAGTGGAAAGTGTCCACAGAAGAGGGGCGGTGGAATGTGCAAGAGGCTTGGTGGCTGTTTGCATTTTGCTGTGGGCCTGGAAGAAGGTGAAGCTGTGTCTCCCTCACAGCTCCCCAGCAGGCGCCAAGAGCTGGGGCAGGAAATGGCGCTGCAGCATGGGCTGCCCTGCCTCGCCGCCATGGAGCTGCACACTGAGGTTTGGACACCTAGGATGGAGAGTTCCTTCCTCTGTGACTGCAACCCCAACCTGTAGGGCTGCCAAAGCCAACACGGGGCCAGTGTCCCTGGGAGCCACTCACCCATGGTCAGCAGGATGGGGCCCTGCCTGTGACCTGAGGCGAGGAGGTGACTGAAATTGAGAAATCAATGTTCTGCCCGGCCTGCTTGGGACACCTGCACCTAGCCCCGGAGCAGGCTTTTCTCCTTGCAGCAGGTGGGGCGGTGGGGCGGTGGGGCGGTGGGGCTGGCTGCCCTGGGGCTGGAGGACTTGGCCGCAGGCCTGTCTACCTGCAGCTCCCTCGGATGCTGCCCTAATGACTGTTTACCTCCCTCTCAGGGGCCTCAGGCACCAGGACAGTCCACATCCTAATGACAGGCCCGCAGCCAGGCCAGGCTGGAGCCAGCCTTTGCCTCAAGCTTTAGCTGCGTGTGCTCTTGACGTCACAGGCTCCTGGGGTCGTCCAGCACAGAGCAGCCCACCTCTCTGCACCCCTCTGCCAGGCTGTGCCTGGTCTTCCCTCCTGCGCCTCCAGCAGGCTGCCCTCCACTTTCCTGAGCGAGCTGAGGAGCCCCACCCCACCCTCTTTAGAGACTCCCCCTTACCCGCTCTACCAACTGCCTAGTGCCTGGCCTTACCTTCCCGGGAGCCAGGGATCCTTTCCTTGGGTCCATTCACCTGTATGCGATCACCCCAGCTCCTCCTCGCATAATTGTTCTGCAGCATTAAAACCCGGCGCCCGAACTGCTCCTCCTCCCCATCAAGACTTACGGGACTCCTCTCCCCAGAAGACGCGGCTTTCAGCTGTTCTGCACACGGCTGCGCCTTTGGCTGCCTGGACAGCTCTGACCTGCTGTCCGTCCCCTTGCTTTAAGTGTTGCTCCTCCCTGCTGCTGTTTTCTTTCTTTCTTTGCTGCACCAGGGATTGAACTCAGGACCCTGTGGTTGCCAGACAAGTGCTTATTCTTCTGAGCCATCCCCCCTAACACCTCCGTTGCTGTTTTCTGATGCATGTCTTTTGTTTTAATTAAAAGTTGTTGAGACTCTGTATTTCAAATTGAGAGGGAAGTTGTGAGTTCAGGACGCTCCTGGTTTTTCCCGCTGGGCAATGATTCACCCACGTGATGCCCATCACTGCTACCTAACTCAGCCCCTTTACCTGTTGCCCATTGAAAAGGGGCCAAAAGGTGGGGGACTGAGAGGACAGAAGAAGAATTAAGGAGTGTTGCGTGCGTGGACTGACACCCTGAAATGAACATATTCGGTATGCTTTGCAAACATGATCTAATAAAAATAGAAATTAAAATTAACTCACTGGGCATGGTGGCACAGGTCTGGAATCCCAGCACTCGGGAGGCTGAGGCAGGAGGCTCACTGCAAGCTCCAGACCAGGCTGGGCTGCCTATGTCCTTGCTGGCCGTCCTCTGGGACATGGTCCATGGAATCTTGCTCCTGGTGACATTTCCTGCTACTGCCTGATGGAGTGGTGTTCTAGTTAGGGTTTTACTAGAGGAACAGATATAACACAAAATGTGCCAGTCCGAGTCAGATGGGGAAGTGTGCTGAGAGTGTCTGCACACCGCCCACTGAAGGATTCAGTCCCAAGGCTTTTATACTGACTGCAGTGTTCCATCCCTACCGGTATCTACTGGGCTTAACTGGTTTCTACTGGTTCCTAACAGCCATCTGACTGAAAAGGAAGGCAGAAGAGTGCTACAGAAAGCTAAAGGGTCCAAACTAGAGGCTGACGAGTCTGTGCAGGAAGCCAGGAGATAAAGTCCAAACTGAGTTATTCTGGGGCAGGGCCCTCATGGCTCACAGTGTGAAACAGCCAGGCAATGAAGCCAAATTGATAAAATGTATCAACCACTGTCATCACACCAAGTTGACACAAGGAATAGATAAAATGTATCGACCACAGGGGCCAAGTTGACACAATGTATCAACCACTACAGTGTCTGCCAGCTTCTTCCTCCCTAAAACCGTTTTTTCTCTCTTGATAAAATGCAGGTTTTGGGAGGAGACCCTCTGAAACCGTGTACACATCCAGCTCCTTGCGCAGTCTTTTAGCTGCTGGCTCACTTCTGGGCTTCTGAGGCACACGTCTCCCGCACGGCCTCTTAGCAGCGTGAGCTGTTTGAGCACCACAGCGGCCCCCATCAGGTCAGTGGGAAGCTCTCGCAGCTGGCTCTGTCCCTCCGGGGTCGGCTCCTTCTCTGAGCGTCTCTGCATCTGGTTTTCTGGCACAAGATTCCAGCCTCCTTTCATGCGTCACCTGCCTCAGTCCCGGGGTCAGCCCGTCACAAGGAATCAATTATGGGGTTCGCTGTCATGGAAATGGAATCGAGACACCAAATTGCAGGTGCTGAGGGTGCTCACTGCTGTCAGGTAAGTGATGTCCAGGCCTCTCAGAACCTAGAGCACAGTGTGTGAATGTGAGCACGCACATGCATGCACACACACACATACGCACACACGTGTGCGCGCACACACACATATGCACATATGAACACATCGACATTTACATCTTCATTGCTGTGTCTCTGTACTGAAAAGCTAGATGGTTCTTGTTCTAAGAAATGGCACTGATCCTGCTGCGCCCTCCTGTGACCCTTCTGTGGCAGCTTGGATCTAGATGTCCCCCCAGAGCTTCATAAGCTCAGAGGTGGGACTTCTCTGAGGTGGCTGGACTGTGGGTGTGGTGTGATGCTGGTTAGGGCTGTGACTGTGGGCGAGGGTATGATAGATGAATTGGCTTAGCAGAGCTCTGCGTGTGGATCAGGGAAGGCCTGCCCTGGGTGTGGCTGGCACCTACCACAGGCTTGTCTGCTTCTGTGCTTCCTGTTCGCCCTGTCTCTCCTCTCCAGTGCCCCTCTGCCGTGCCACCCTGTCTTGGGGCCAGCTGCTGTGTGCTGAACCCTCTGCAGGCTATGAGCTGAGGTGAATCTTTCCTCTTTTAGCTTATGGGTGTTGGTGGTTTATCCCAGCAATACGGAAGTACCTCAGAGCTCTTGCATATGGCCATGTCAGCTCACTTTCCCAGGCTGTACCCCATTGTCCACGGCCACCCTTCAACATGCATGGAGATGCCTCCTCCTCCACCAGCTGGCTCCTCAGGGGGGCCTCTGTGCCCTGAGGCCTGATTCTCAGGCCTGGCCCATCTCTGAGGAGGCTCAAGGATACCACCGAGCACCTGCCTGGGCAGATAACTACTCTGCGTGTCCCTCTGTGTTTGGACTTGGTGGTCCACGAAGGACAGGAAGAGCAGAGGCAGGCACCTGGGTGTCCAGTACAGCACCTGCCTCTTCACATTGTCAGTGTCTGCCCCAGCTATGGGTCTGAGAAAGACATCCTATCATCTAGCAGACCCCTCAGGGGACCCCTGGGCTGTGGAGGAGGGAGAAGTAGGGGTGCTCAGGAAAAAGGGCAAAGGACATGGTATGGCTTCACCTTAGGGGCTGTGATGCCTCCTAAGGCAGACATGTTTAAGAAATCTGGATGACCTTTCCTCACGAGCTGGAACATAGAGGTATGGGCCAGGGTCACAGAGTCCCAGGAGATTCACTGTGCTTCAGGTCCCTCCGTTGTCATCTTGGGTTGACACCACATCAAAAGAAATCACCAACAGAGGAAAAAGAAAACCCACAAATTGGGAAAAAAATATTTAGGGTGACTGTCCCTTCGTCAAAGGACTTCTATCTAGAACATATAAAGAATTTATGAAAAGTCAGGCTTTCAAATTCAAAGACCTAATCAAAAAATGGGCTGTGGGGAAAAAGGAACCCCTTCCCACTGTTGGTGGGAGTGCAGGCTGGTGCAACCACCCCACCATGGAAGTCAGTGTGAAGATTCCTCAAAAAACTAGAATTAGAGAAGGGCGGGGGAGACAGCTCACTGGCATAAGTGCCTGCCTTACAAGTGTAAGGTCCTGAGTTTGGTCCCCGGTACAAAAAGAAAGAAAGAAAAAAAAAAGCTAGGATTAGCGATACTACTTGACCCAGCTATTCCCCTCCTGTTTCTTTTCTTTCTTTTTTTTTTTTTTAATTATACCAGAGATAGAACTCAGGACCTTGGACTTGCCAGGTAGGGTCTCATGCTGCTGAGCTATCTCCCCAAGCCTCCTCCTGGCCATTTTTCCAGAAGAACTGAAAACACACACCACCAAGATATATGTGCATCCATGTTTATATCAGCATGATTTGGCATAGCTAATCTTGGAAACAACCCAAATGCGCAACAACTGAGGAATGGATAAAAAGTGATATTTTTATATAATGAGATCTTCCTCAGCTATAAAGAAAGATAAACTTGAGGCTTTCATAGTAAATGGATACAGCTAGAGACCATACTTATAAGTAAAATAAATCAGATCTGGATGTGCAGACATTGTATTGTTTCCCTAGTGTAAGAAACTGAAAGAATAAACAAGATCTGAAAGGTGCAATAGACATTGCGAAAGGGAAAGAAACTGCTCAAAAGAAAAGAACTGGGATGGGGGGGGAGGAGAAAAGAAAGAAGGTAGGGAACACACGTGTGGGGTGGCCGAGACAGTGGCCCTGCTGGTCCCTGTTGTTTTTGTCATTATAAGCCTCATGGTGGCTTCGGACGCGCACTTCTGATACAAAGAACTTGAAACACAGCTCTGTCGTCCTGCCCTCACTCGCAGTCAGATCATCTTGGTTTTCACTTCATTAGAACAGCCAAAAACTGATAATGGACAGAAGATTAAGTTAGTCGGATCAACAAGAAAGAGAGGCATGCATGCCTTTTATGTCTATCTCTGATAGAGTGATGACTAATAAGAAACATCAAACAGGAATCTTCAAAGGCTGCTTTGCTGGCCTGGCCCACCGCTGTGCTGCACACGCGTACACCTTTGTGGGGGATTTAAACGATAATCTGGTAATGAAATCAGCTGCTTCGTTTCACAGGACTTGTTTGTCAATTTAGAGATTACACACGTGACACCCGACAGCTGGCCGATTGCGTTAATTCTGAGACACAATCTCTCAATCACCTGATAAACAGATTAAGTTTCTTTCACATTAAACCATTGTTTAAAAATAGGAAGGTGCGGTCTGGTGTCTGGTCCTAAAATAGCCCGGCCCTTTAGCTGACCCAGGAGCCGGACTGCTGGCATCTCTGCTGGCACTCATGGGTCTCACAGTCTGCCTGTCCCTGGTGGCGTGGAGCACAGGCAGCTGGGCGGGCGTGTGGGTCAGTGTTTGTAGAGAAGCAGAGGGAACACAAGATGTACAAATGTGTGAGCGATCGCAAGAGTGGCTTATGATGGCCTACCATAGAGCCGGAGGAGGACGCGTGCCGAGGGCTTCTGCACCCTGGAGACTTAAGGATTTGGTTCAAGACCTGGGGCTCACTGTGGTGCTCCCCGTGAGTCTGCATGAGGAGACTGACGGGTCTGCGACGGAAGGCAGAGGCGTCTCTGCTGGAAGCCGGCGACAAACCTTGTGCTGGGAACCAGGAGATGCAGGTGGAGACAGGAGCTCCCCGAAGAGCACGAAGCAGGCGCTCGTCATCTCTACACCATCGGGGTGACAGGCCACCTAGGGGGGCTTCTACACCCCAGGGAGTAAAATTGCCGAGCCTGTCAGCTTAGCGGTATGCTTCTGAACTTCTCAAGTTGACGCAGATAATCAGCCATGCCAGAGGGAGAAGGTTCTAGTTGGGGTGGGGGGACACTCCCCTCCACGCGGACACCGGGGAGCTCTCCCGCAGGGTTCCCGCTCTTTTTTGTCTCTTAGCTGTAGAGTCAGTTTTGATGAAGCATCTGTTGAATGTCACTTGTTTTTTTTGTTTTTTTTTTTTCATGCACTGCACAACCCTCTGAAAATGATAGGCCAAGTCAGCATTCATCAGAAATTCACACCGGGGCTCCTTATAGCTAGGTTGGGGTGGTGCTTCTCACACAAATCCTGGCTTTCACTCCATTTTTCCATAACATTTATTTATTTATTTATTTATTTATTTATTTATTTATTTATTTATTTATTATGTCTTTCTGAGGGTCTCTTTATGCAGTCAGGCTGGCCCTGAGCTCACTTTGTAGCCCAGGCTGGCCTGGAACTTCCAACAATCCCCTTTCCTCAGCCTCCCAAGTGCTAGGATTAGGTGTAGGACACTATGCCTGGCTCCATGTGGATTTTATCCCATCAGCGCCGCCCCCCCTTCCTCTCCCTGGGGATGCTTCTCAGCAAGCACCTTCTGCTGCTCCTCCTCCTGGTCCTCCGCAAGCTCCTCTGGTCTGTGCCGTGGAGGTCCAGACCCACACTCTTGCCACGGACACCCTCTCATCCACTCTGTGACAGACCCTGCCAAGTTGCGCTCAGAGGCCCATTCCGGCTAAAGTTTCCTTCTGGCTGAGCTTCAGGTCTAGTTTGTGACGTCTTCTTCTCAGGCCTTGTCAGTGAGGTTGATGCAGTGCAGGGCCTTGACTGTTCTTCCAGAAGTCTTCCAGGGTCAAGGGCGTCTCTTCGGCAACACTAAAGCACCTGGTGAAGGGCGACTTTGGGTACAGCCTCTTGAAATGGCAGGTCACTCGCTGGTCTGTGAGTTGTGGGGAGGCGTCATGCTGCTGGGAGGAACCTGACTTTGATGAGGTCACACTCAGGGTCCCTGTCGTCCACCGGGGCTGGAGGGTGCCAGGCGTTGTCTGTCAAAAGGCGCCTTTCTGGCAGTTGGCTGTCAGAGAGATATTTCTTCATGGTGAGTGTACATGCCTCAGGCAGCCACTTCATGAACAGTCACCTCGTGACCCACGCTTCCCCGCTGGCCTTGGCGTGACAGCCGCCTGGTCTTCTTCTCATTCTGTCCTCTGGCTGCTGAGGACGGCTATGGGAAGGTGCAGTCGTAGTGGCTCGGTTCCCATCTGTGCCGTGCTCATGCGCAGCAGGAGGCCTCTCTGTCCTCGCTGGGCTGGGCCTGGCGGTACATCTTCCTCCTGCTGACTCAGGTCTGCTCAGCATCTTCCTCCGCAGAGCCCTGCTCCACTGCTGTGAGCACTGTTGAGCGAGGCCTCCTTCTGCCTCCAGAACTCTGAGAATTCCTCCTGGCCATGTTGCGTGGCCCTGTGGAGCCGCTTCTCTTGCAGATTTAGCACATCTCCCTCTGCTGCCCTGAACCCATCCCATCTCACACCGCGCAGGAGCCATCTAGCAGCAAGCCATGTGCAGCCTCCTGGCTTTTTCATTAGAGGGCAGCTCCACTACCACTGTCACCTGCCAGCTGTTCCTCCTGACTGAAATTCGCCCGCTCTTCTTGGACTACGCCCTCTGCTTGTTAGCACCATTGACTCCTTCTGCCACGTTGGCCTCTTTGATGGCATCTTTATTCTTCAGAACAGTTGAGTGTCCACTTCATCACTAGGTACTCCCAGGCCAGGTCAGGCACATGGATGCCACCCTCATGCTTTTTTTAATGATCTCCTTCTTCACGTTGGTGGTCCTTTTCTTAGAAACGTTCTTACTGCCACTCTTGCTGTGTACATTCTTTTTTTTCCTGGTACTGGGGATTGAACTCGGGACATTGCCCTTGCCAGGCAGGAACTTATGACATTGAGCTATAGCCTCCCCCCCAACTCCCAGCTTCCTCTGTACATTCTTGTCAGCTTCACTACCACTCTACACTTTTTTTTTCTTTTTCTTTCTTTCTTTTTAAATGAGAATACAGGGCTGGGGAGATGGCTCAGTGGTCTAAGCACCTGCCTGCCACCTAAGGGTCTGGGTTCAATTCCCAGTACTGCATGCTGTGATGGCCCCTGAACCCTGGGCACACCATGCCAGCCAAAAACCAGGTGTGGTGGCACGCACCTGTAATCCCAGCACTGGGGAGGCTGAAATAGGGTCACTACACGTCTGAGTTATGTAGTGAGAACCAAATGTCTCAGTTATTCTCTCGTTGCTGGGGCAAATACCCAACAGCCAACATGAAGGAGTAAAAGTTTACTTAGCTCAGTTATTGGAGGTTTCAGTCCATATTCAGCTGGCTCCAAGGCAGAGCGGCACAGGGCAGAGAGTAACCTTTCAAGAGAACAAAAGAGGAGTAGCAACAGTTCCAGCCACTAACTTCTCTTCCTTCCCTACACTGAAATGCAAATTACCTTCCCCAGGGCAGGTGCAGCACCCACACCCACACCCACAATTAATCAATCACAAGCTCCAGAAGCCACCCCATGACTGCATGAGGCTTTGGGAGGACAACTATGTACAAACCATAACACCAAATAAATAAATAAATAAATAAGGCAAATTAAAAAATTAAAGAGAATACAAAATAATAAAAAAATAGAAACAATGCAGAATTTCACTAAACAAATAGGAATTCATCCATAGTTGCTATAGTGCAGAATGTCTTCAAGTTAGTTGTTTAGATTACCAGATATAAACATGCAAAATTGGTTTTAAAAAGTTACAAGAAATTAAAAAGGAGGGGCTGGGGAGATAGCTCCATGGCACAAGTGCCTGCCTGGAAGGTACAAGGTCGTGAGTTCAAACTCTGGTCCCACCAAAAAAAAAAAAAAAAAAAAAAAATTAAAAAGGAGAAGAAAAAAATTTAAGCATTAACTG
Organism: Capromys pilorides; assembly: GCA_004027915.1. NCBI lineage: Eukaryota > Metazoa > Chordata > Mammalia > Rodentia > Capromyidae > Capromys > Capromys pilorides. The sequence goes on from PVKN010002006.1 coordinate 12,759, forward strand.
TTTCTTTCAGTAGACCGGAAGGACTCAACAATATACTTATCCAAGCTATCAGGTGTATATGCATAAACATATCTTTTTCCTTTCTTTCTTTCTTTTCTCCTTTCCCTCATCCTGGTTCTTCCTTCCTTTGAAAAGATTCTTTCCCTTTCACAATATCTACTGTACTCTTCGGGTTTTATTTACTCTTCTAGGTTCTTAATCTAGCAAGACAATATGATGTTTGCTCATGTGGGTCTGATTTATTTCACTTATAAGTATAATCTCTAGTTGCATCCATTTACCTATAAAAGTCTTGAGTTTATTTTTCTTTTTAGCTGAGTAATGCTCCGTTGTATAAAAATGCCACATCTTTTTTTATCCATTTCTCAGTTGATGGGCCTTTGGGCTGTTTCCAAGATTTACCTATGACAAATTGCACTCCTATAAACATGGGAGCACGTGTATCACTGTGATATGGTGTTTTCCTTTCTTTTGGAAAAATACCCAGTGGGGTTGGGTTGAATGGGACCTCCATTCCTAGTTTTTTTTTTTGGTGGAACCAGGGATTGAACTCAGGCCCTTGTGCCTGCCAGGCAAGCACTTATTCTACTGAGCTATCTCCCCAGCCCCCATTCCTAGGTTTTTGGGCAATCTCCACACTGATTTCAACAGTGACTGCACCAGTCTGCACCCCCTCCAAAAGTGGAGAAGGGCTCTTTTTTCCCCTCAGCCTCCTCTGCATTCGTTATTGGTTGACTTCTTGATGACAGCCATTCTTCTGGGGTGAGATGGAATCTCAGTGTTGTTTTAATTTGCATCTCTTGAATGACCAATGATGTTGAACATTTTGTCATATATTTATTTGCCATTTGTATTTCCTTATCTGAGAAATGTGTATTCATTTCAGATGTCCATTGTTGGGCTGGGTCGTTGAATTTGGGGGCCTGATTCCTTAAATTCTGGTTATGTTCTGGATAGAAATCCTTTGTCTGATGGACAGTAGGCTACAATTCTTCCCCAATTCATGGGTTTTCTTTTTATTGTTAGTGATTTCTTTTGAAGTGTAGAAAATTTTCAATAAGATGAGATCCCAGTTTTTAATTCTTTGAAGTTTCTGTGCAGTTTGGTTTTTGTTCATGAACTCTCTGCCTACTCCTGTGCCTTCAAGATTTCTACCTACTTTCTCCTCCTGTAGATTTAGTGTCTCTGTTTTAGCATTTAAATCTTTGATCTATTTTGGCTATAAGTTTGTGTGTGATGATAGACATGGGTCTAATTTTAGCCTTCAACTAGTGGGAAACTAGTTTTTCCAGCACCACTTATTGAAGAGGCTGTGTTACTTCCAGTGAATAAGTTTGACCTCTTTGTTAAAGATAAGGTAGCTGAGAGAGTTTGTGGTTATGTCTGTGTCTTCTATTCTGTTCCACTGATCCTCAGGTCTTTTTTGTTTTTTGCCAGTGTCATGCTGATCTTATCACTGTAGCTTTGTAGTATAATCTCAAGTCAGGGATTGTGATGCCTCCCTGCCTTTACTTTGTTGCCCAGGATTACTTTTGCTATTCTAGGTCTCTTGTTGTTCCAGTTGAATTTGAGAAATGTTTTCTCTAGATCTGTGAGGTATAATAATAGTATTTTAATCAGGATTGAACTGAATCTATGTAACAACTTTGGGGGGGGGGGTGTGTGTTTTCACAATCTTGGTTATTGCTATGCACAAGTAAGAAGCATCTTCCCTTTTTCTGAAATCATCTTCCATCTCTTTTTTTTCAGAGTCCTGAACTTTTCACTGTATCGATCTTTTACTTTGTTATGTTGATTCCTCTCTGTGTGTGTCAGTTAGTATATGCTTATAGAGGAGTCAGGTGTGGGACAGTGCTCCAGGTCCACCTGCGCAGGGAGAGCTGAAGGATTCTCCAAGGTGGAAGGCTGGTAGCTCACTGCAGATCCTGGGTGAGTCCACGTCAGGAAGCTGAAGGGTCTGTGCTGGAGGCCCGGAGAAGGGTGTGCAAAGTGAAGACGAAGGCTGGAGTCCTCTGAGGAAGAAAAGTGAGTCTTCCTCTTCTTTCCCTTTTAATTCCATCTGGGCTCCTAAGCCATTGGTTGGTGCCACCCATACTCAGGAGGGGCTTCCTCCCTCACGTGGCAGCCTATGTGTCCATCATCCACAGATCTGCCCAGGACTGTGCTCCGCTAGCCCACGAGGTGGTTCTTACTCAAGTTGACACCACAGTTAACTGTCATACTGTGGGACCTCTGCTGCCTTGAGATTCTACTTGCAAGAAGGCCGTTGTCGGGTGAAGGCATTTGACCTTGGGCCAGAACCCATGAGCAAAAATTAACCTTAATAAGATGTAGCCTGCCTTGAGTGCTTCATCACAGTACTGAAAACAAGTTTGTCCCAGGAAAGCTGCTGTGGAGCACCAGGGTGGGTGAGGGAGGGGAGGGTCTTTCTGCCTAGCTCTCCTGTGTCACTCACTGTTCAGGGCGCTTTCCTGGGGAGCTTCTGCCTTGTCATGCGGGCAACAGCCAGCTTTCACCACCTCCTGGGGACACGCAGGCTGGTGGCTTCCTCGTCTCCGCAGGTTAGTTACGTCTCTTCCAAGAATTGGCGGAAACTCCTGGGCTTTATGTGCATTTCCCTATTTCCTTATTCTCTTAGCTTATTGTGCTAGAAAATGGACTTACCCAACATCTTAATATTTATTTAACCAGAGAGCGTATTACTAATTACACACCATTCTTTAACATCATCCATAATGTTCAGCAGTAATAGAAAATAGAGAACTAGACAAAGTAACAACTTCTAAGAATACAAAAAAGAAGTGGCAAAGAAATCTTAGCCTTGGTATTCAGTGGATTCTTTTCAGTGGCGCTGGCGCTTTCAGCCCACTGCTTTCTTGTGTGGTCCAGATTGGTGGAGAGCACATGAGCAAATATGGTGATTCCTATGCCTGTGGGGTATGGGCCCCAGAACCCCACGGAGAGCAGCTCCTTGGACACGTGGCTCCTCTGGCTCCTCAAGTGATATCAGACCCTGTGCACATCTGCTCAGATCTGAGTCGTCTCTAGATGACATATGCTAATGAGGTGTCCCTGCGAGGTCAGGGGTTGCTCTGCTGCGTTGTTGAAAGAATCGTGGTGTGGAACAGAAGCCCATGCACGCTCAGGATGGCTCCGCTGCTTGCTCCGCGTGTTTCCCACCCATGGCTGACTGAGCCTGTAGTACAGAGCCCTCTGTGGGTGCTCGCTGAAGTCTGCTTTGCGCAGTGGGCTTCCCATGGTGGAGGAAGTGGCTTTGCGCAGCCCCAGCTGAACTCCCTGTTCTTGGATTTCATGCTCTAGCGTTGGACGCCAGTGACCCCGTGCGTTCCCTTGGGAGGTGGTGAGGCAGTGCCAGGTGCATCGTGACCTCCCTGGGAACATCTGGTCTCTCCAGAGGACTGGTCCCAAGGGCAGGGGGAGGCAGTGGGTTTACTGAGCAGGAGGGAGGAAGGGAGGAAGCAAGACCAACAAGGTGAGATCACACACCACAGCAGTTAAGTTTTTAAGAAATTTATTACAGTAAAAGCAACATTGCCGTGGATCTCCCTCAAAGCACTGCCCTTTGCTCTGAGCATGCTTATCCTATTGTTTTGCTCTCTGCTGAAGTGGTTCTGGAGTCCTCTTTCCTGTCTTTTTAAAAAACTTGACATTTACTTAATTTCTTATTTGTTTGTTTGTTACAGGGTTTCACTATGCAGTTCAGACTCTTAGTGATCTTCCTGTCTCAGCCTCCCCAGCATTGGGATTGCAGGTGTGAGCCACCATGTCTGGTTTCAGGGCCAGCATGGTGTGCCTGGGGCTCAGGGGCCAGCATGGCATGCAATACCGAGAATCAAACTCGGGTCCTTGTGCTTGCCAGGCAGGTGCTTAGAGTGCCAAGCCATCTTCCCCAGCCCCTCTTTCTTGTCTTTGTCAGTGCTGTGTGGCTGCCTCAGTGTTCTGAATGCATTTAAAACATATCCCCCATGGTCATTTTGACTCTCAGGAAAAGCCAGAAGTCACGGGGTGCCTGAAATGATGTATGCCTAGATGTCCCCCCAAAGCCTCAGGCAGGCATAGATGGGGAGCATTGAAGGTGAACAGGCTGGGGTGTATGGTGCTGGGATTTAGGGGGCTCCAAGCTGGGTGTGGGTGGTACTTCCCAAAAAGCAGGTGATCTCGATAAAATCTGCCGACAGGCTTGGTCGCTGCTGCTCCAGCCGCTTGCTGCGTGCTGCTTCCTCCTGCCCCGCCGTGCCCTGTTTCTCCTATGCAATTCCCCTGCCCTGTGCCCCTTGCCTTGGCATCCACCAACTGTGGACTGAGACTGTGAGTTGAAACTGTGAGCTGGAGTAACATTTTCTCCTTTTGCCTTGGAGCTTCAGGTGTTTTCTCTTAGCAACAAGAAAAAGTAACTGAGACAGGTGCCAGATCCAGTGAGTGCCGTGGAAGAGGACGCACGCCCACGTTTTCCAAGGCTTCTGTTCCTCCGGATGCCACGTGGCAGTGGCATTCACCACATTCGTGATCATATCTTGAAAAGACACTCGGGAGATGAGGCTTCCAGAAATGCTCCAGAGGGTGGCATGAACAGTAGCATACCGTGCTCAAAGCCAGGAAGGGGGGTGGGGGAGGTTTTGGAGGCAATTAACACCACTCTGGCTTTTAGCGTAATCAATTTTAAAAATTACAAATATTCATCATATTTTGTGATCACACTGTGTATGCCAAACACAAAAGTGGGATCTTTAGCTCTGCTCTGAGTTTAAAGGAACAGGAACTGCCCGAGATGCTGCCGAGATAACGGAGGAAGCGTCAGGTCCTCTTGGGTTCCAGCCCACGTCCTTGGGCGGTAGGTGCTGGGTGATACTGCCAGGGCTGCGTGCACATGCCAGGAGTCTGTGGGTGAACGTCAGGTGAGTTCCTCACACTGTTAGTTTGGAGATTCCAGATTTGAAAAAGTAAAGTTTAAAAGTAGGCTGACATAACCAACTTTAATATTTGAAAAAACTGTTTCTTGCCAGACAGCTTTTGGGTCGCGGTAGTTTTCAGTGCTGGGACCTAACCTGAGGCCAGGCCGTCCCGGTGCCGGTGTACACTGAGCAACACCCACCCTCCTCAGAACAGCAGATTTTGTGAAGTCAAGGCTGAGGCAGCCAAAAGAAGCAAAGCAGAGAACACGCTGGAGAAGCGGCGTCTCCCGAGAACCACGGAGCCCTCTCGGCCTGGTTTTCTTGGCGCTTACCTTCCTTCCAGTGACCAAACCCCTAGACCCAAGCCACCTTTCTGTCCTCTGGATAGAGGAGGCCACCCTAGGGACTTCGGGCTGTGGCTCCTCCCTCCCCTTAAGACCCCCCAGCTTGAGAAGATTCTCACTCAGGGCTCAAAGCCAAGCGCTCCGCAGGTGCCTGGAGGAGGAGGGAACTAAGGTCTGCACTGGATTCCACTCTGCAGGTCGCTGAGTGCCGGGGACAACAAGGGACAAGACCTCTAGTTCACAGACATCTCCGTAGGATCCCAGAGGAGTGAGGAAAACCTAGGCAACCAGAGCCCTCTTGCTGCTTAGGGTCTTTCCTTCTGGAGTGACCAGGTGCAGGCCGCTCTTCTGTGCTCACGATGGCTGTGACGTGGCAGGTGTGGACTTGGGAAAGAACCAGCCAGTGCTCCATAAGGGTCTGGGTTGCATCTGTGGACACAGCCACAAACTGAGGAGGAAGACCCAGCTCCGATGTGGGTCACGCCAACCAACGGGCTTACGGCCTGAACAGAGTAAACAGGGAAACAAGACCGAAGAGGAGCTCCAGTCCTCGCTTTTGGGGCCAGGCGTTGGTTTCCAGCCGTCCACGCAGACCCCTCAGCTTTCCCATGCCGGCTCCTCGGCTTTCCGGCACAAGTGTGCATGGCAGCACTGCTGTCCACCTTTCCTGCTGTGGGACTGACCCTCTCGCTCTCGGCACGCGGACAGCATTCTTGGACCCTTCGGCGTCTGGTTCCCCAGCCAGGCACTGGGAGTCCTCCCCTTTCCATCCTCTAGTTCTGCTTCATAAATCCCTTGTGAAAAATGTAACCATATTTGAGGTTGAATCTCTTCCTCTGGTGAACCCTAACCATGGCTTTTCCTTCTGTTTCTGAGGTTTTCCTGGAGGAGGGCACTCAGACTCCTGAGCTACTGAGAACATGCCCAGGAGGTCGGGGATCTGGAGCCTGCAGGTACTGGGGGAGCTGATTGCTTCTACTTTTTGTTACGTCACCCAAGATCTATTGGCCAAGATCTGCCTGCCACCAGTGGCAGCTTAGTGCAGTTCTGCCTTAATGTGGCGCACATATATGGAAGGCGTATATGACACGAAAGTGTTCAGGGAGGTTCAAGCTGCTCATTCTGAGCGCCTCCTGTGTGTCTGCACGCACACTCACTTGTGTGTAGGAGTAGTTGGTACACGTGCAGGTGCCAGTTTGGAGATACAGGTGTGATTAAAACGTGCACAGTGATGGTGTCACTCAGCTTGCTGATGCTGTAACTAAATACCCGAGACAGTTAGCTTACAAAGAGAAGCAGCCTGTCTCGGCTACAGGTTTGAATTCCATTCCACCATCTGTTGGCCCCATTCCCTGGAGTCCGAGGCAAGGCAGCACATCGTGGTGGGGTGCGTGGCAGAGCAAAGCTGCGGACCTCACAGTGGGGGCAGGCGCTCTGGGAAGGCCAGGCATGGAGGCAGAGGGCATTTTGCCCTCCAGACGTCTGCTTTGACACATGAAAGCCTGTTCTAAAAATAATTCATCGTGTTCTTCCCTGTACCACCCTGCCTTGGAGCCAGCTGAGTGTGGACTGAAACCTCCACTACTCCCAGCCTTTCCTTCCTTAATTCTGGGTGTTGGGTATTTTGTGCCAGCAATGAGAGAAAAGTAACTGAGATGCAGAGCCACCAAGATCCCCTCCAAAGGCCTGTGTGAGAGCCTGGGGTTGGTTCAGTCACAGTCGGTCCTCCTACCTGGCCCACTGTCCTCAGGTGTGGGGGGCCTCGGCCTGGGCTCTGTGCTCACACTGTTAGGTGCTTCGATGGGGAAGGTCAGGTCTTTGACCCAAAGTTGTGTATGCCTGTGGCTCGTGTACACCATAATGGTGTGTGCCATCTGCCAGTGTCGTTGAGCTAGCGTCTCTTCTTACTTTTTTTGGAGACGGCGCTATGCTCTACTTCCTAGGCTGAGATTCAGGCAAGCCTCAGCCCCAGCCTCCCAAGTGTCTGAGATTGTAGGCATCACCCCCATGCCCAGGAGCAGCATATTTTTAATCCCAATGTTCATTTTTCTTAGCACAGATTATGGAAGTCCATATGCTGTAAGTATTTGACACAGGGGAAAAGATGGGAGAAGGAGCTGCTGCTCAGGATTAGATGGGGAGGGAGACATGTGCTCGGGTTTAAACCCACTTGCTCAGCTCGGAGAGATATTCCGGAGTCTGCCATGCACACAGAGCCCCTGTGCGTGGTGGGGCCGCGAGCTCCTCCCTGGGAGCTCTGCTGCAGACCAGATGACATTTAGTAGTCACTCCTCCCATGCTTATCACCGTGGTCATCATTACTCAAGAGCTGGAGCGGAGGAGAGTGACAAATGGCCCTGAGATGCCGGGCCTTGATAGAGAGAGGGTTAGGGCGGGCTTGGTTTACATGCAGTCTGCACAGGGCCTGTAAACAGGGGCAGAGCAAATCAAAGCAAGGCTTCTCCTATAAACACAACAATCGAAAACACACACACACACACACACACACACACACACGCAGGCTTTGCCGTGACACCAAATCCGTCTTCTATAAACATTGCCTTCTGAAAGAGATCTTGCAGCAAGCTCAGGCTGAGGCCTGCTATAAATTTATACCCAATATAGCGTTTCTTTTCTGCAAAGGAAATGATGCAGCCCATGAGGAGATAGAAAAGTGTGCTGGAGCTTGGCGTTCACACGGACTATAAACAGGGTCATAAAATTAATGCACAGCAGAGGGTTTATGACAACATCTAAGAAAATGCACCAATTATCAATTTGCTCAGAGGATAAAGTATTTTCTATTGCCTAGAGCTCATCTTGCTGTCACCTTGAAATGAATATTTATTAAGCAAATCAAATAAAAGTACTTTGAGTCCACTGAAGGGATATGTTTAAACGTAGATGATGAAAGCCATAGAATAGGTTACAGGATGGTTGGGTTTTTAAAAGAATAGAATAAATCATGTCCTTTGGGAAAGGTTGCTAGGAGCATGGGTCTGGTACCTTTGGTTCTTCATAAGTTAAGACATGAAGTCTGTGAAGTAAGCGGTAGGCACTTCTGGAGAATGGGTCCCTTCCTTCCTGCCATTTCTGGGTATGCAGTCATTGGTCTGTAGAACACGGGCCTGGCTAGCCCCTCCCCCTGCAGCAGCAGCTGTAGGTGGGATGACGGGCGTCTCCTTGAGGTAGGCAACGTCTCTCATTAGCGTGCCTGCTGTCCTGCTCTGTTGGGGCTTGGATGTGGCTTGTGCATGGTCCTAAGGCCCTGGTTCCCTGTAAGAGCACACACACTGAGAGGTGGCCGTGCCTTTGAGAGGTGGGGCCTAGTGAGGGAACACTAGGTCATCCTAATGTGGTGCCTCCTGGAAGAGCTGAGATGGCCCCCTCGGGGTCCTGCTTAGCCACCAGAGAGGGTTGTTTTAAAAGAGAAGCTTGTCTTGCTTCCGGCATGCACCTGCCATAATGCCGTCTGCCATCAAGCCTTTACCAGAGAGGGTCCCAGGCGGCATGGATTTCAGCCTCCAAAACAGTGAACCAGGCAAGCCTTTCTTCTTCGTAAATTTCCCAGCCTTCAGTGTTGCAGCAACAGAAGACACCACAGGCTCCCGGCCCCTTCACCATGCTCACCTTGAAAAAGTGCCCTTCCCGAGCCTGGAGGACGCCTGAGCAGCTCTCCTTGAAGGAAGAGCGGCTGTCTCCATTTTGACTGAGCCTATTTCCTTATACTGAAATGCACAGGGCTGCTAGGACTTCTCATTATGCTTTCAATTGCCCTTAAGCAGTGTGCATTGGTCTAGCCCAGGTGCTGGTGGTAATTTTTGAAGATGGCAGGCATGTTTCCCTGACAACCCACACCTGCTGCTCTCTAATATGAGCCAGGTTGAGACAGGACCAAGAGCCAATGCTCCACGCTGTCAGCTGGGATTGAGCCTCAAGATAGAGGCTATGACTTTCTGGGGCTTGAAAGACTACACATCAGAGCTGAAGCACCAGACCCCCAAAATATTAAATACTATCTCAATAGCATAATGCAAATTACTTCCTTTGTATATCCTCTCTGAATATGGCGGAGGTGAATGCAGGCCTCCTACCTAGCCCAGCCCATAGTGCTCACCTTCTTCCCATGATTCCCTTCAGTGCTCACCTTCCCACAATTCCCTTTCACAAGCCACTCCCCTTTCTCCAATGAATAAAACCTGAGTGCAGCCCTAGATTGCTCTCTTGGTACCAGAAAGCCAACTTCATGGCTGGACTTAGGGCCCCTTGGCTCCCCAATAATTATATATCTCTATCTCTATCTCATATCTATCTATCTATATGTTTTAGTGTCTTTGTTTTGGCCGTGGGTTGTGCTGGGAGTGGTAGATTGGAATTAACTTGGTGGAATTCCAATAACGTGGTTTTAGGACTGTAGGTTTAGACTTCTTGGGCCAAGACGAGATCCATGAAGGGACTCTGACAACCGAGAAAGGGGTGCAGAACTATGTGCGCACTGAATGCTCAGGGCTCTGGGGACCGAGAGTCCCAGGGCTATGCCCTGAGGCCACACTGAGCCCACATCTCCTGTCTTCAAGCAGCTTCCCCTCACGACGGTGTCCACAGTGTAGAGCTGGTCATCCTGGCCCTCCTGGAGCTGGCCCCAGCGGTCCCTGGGGGTGGCAGCTGCAACGGGGGCTCCTTGTGCACCAGCTCGCATCACAGCAGCCACTACCCTTGATGATTTTTGAGGCCCACCAAGGCCAGCGCTTACCTTTCCCTGAGCACCATGGGCAGCTCTGCTGTGGCACTGGGGACCAGGCTCTGGGCACAGGGAGGGCTTTGGTGGCTCGCAGGGCCTGGGAGACATGGATGTAGTGGACTAAGTCAGTCACTATTTTTTTTTTTAATGAGCAGAAGATATTTATTGAGGGAAAGAAATCTCCTGTCTGAGAGAGACAGGAGAGGGGTCCCGAGTGGGTGTCCCCCAGAAGCTGTCGCTTCCAGGGACTTTTATAGAGGAGACATGGGAACTCGCTTAGGTGGGTATGAGGTGGGACAAAGACTATGGTCAACCAATGAGATCACAAGCATCATTGCTCAGGTAACATTGATTAAAATGGGGATCCAATGGGAAGGCAAGTCACTTAGCAAGCAGGCAAGAACACCACCTATTGAGCTTGGGCTTGTTCAGCCACTGTTTTGAATGGGACTAGATCTGCCATCACCTGGAACTTTCCTGCAGAGAAGGCAACAGAAAGCAATGCTCAGATCATTCCACCAGTGGCAGTGGTGTAAGAACCACGGCTCCAGACCCAGTGCCATTTGGAAGCACAGTATTTGCTATTACTGCTTTTCAAATATAACTGTTTTCCTCTAAGCTGATGAATTTGGGGAGCCCGTGGGACCTCACTCGGACTCTCCGCCCTGCTCCAGGCAGGCCTTTGTGTTGCCCCTATGTGCTGTGAAATTGCTTCTGCAGGTCAGTCTTCTCTTTCCACAGACACCACACACCATTTTCTGTGCTCAGCATCTGTCACAAGTTCTCTATCTCTACCAGATCATGTTCCTATCCCTGTGTATGCCTGGGGCCCTGTCTCCCGTCTCTATCCCAGCATCTGCTCCAAAGTGCAGGTACATCTGGCAATCTCCTCCTGAGCATGCCCCTACCCCATTCCCCTGCCTGGAAAGTTCTCTGCCCACTCCCTGATTGCCAGAGGTCTTGGTGCCCGGGAAGGACCCTGTTCCTCTGTTGTGGCTTGGGCCTCAGAGGTCCCCCAAAGCCTGTGTGTTGAGGACTTGGTCTCAAGTTGACAGTGCTGCTGGGAAGTGATGGAAACTTGAAGGTGGAGCCTTGTGGGAAGATTGAGTCCCTGGGGTGTGGCCTGGGAGGGCCTGTTGGGCCCGCCCCTTCCTCACACACTACCTCTTGGTCACCACAAGGCGAGCCACTTTGCTGCTCTGTGTTCCCAGGCATGGTGTCCTATGGCACCACAGGCCTGGAAGCAATGTGATCATGTGACCAAGTACCGTGGACTGAAACCTCTTAAGTCATGAACCAGAAGAGCCCTTTCCTCCTGCAGTGGGCCATCTCAGGGACGTCGCCACGCCAGTGGTGCACCCACGCAGGCGACCTCTGTCCACCCAGGGAGCCCACTGTTCCGGCACTGCGTGTTTGATTTTCCAGCTGCCATTTGGTTCCTGTCAGTGAGGCCTTCAGAACTCCGAGACCCCAGTTTCTGGAGGCTCGGTAAGGATCTGAAGAGTCCAGTGTTGGCTTCCCTCTCAGGCAGTGAGAGGGACATCAGTGTCCAGTGACTGTGGCTACCCTCTGGAGCTCAAGATGGGTCCTCCAGGTGCTGAGTTACACATCAAACCATGCTTGAAACTTGAGCTTATCCCTGGATGCATCAGTTATGTGAATCAAAAGCTGCCTTTCTAGGTCTAAGCCAGTTAGAACAAAGTAAATTTCTGTTATTGGCAACCAAAACAATTCTGAGGTCCCTTCTTGTCACCACAATTGTTATTATTTCTCTCAGTCTCTTTATTTTCTGGAAGGTTCTGTGCCCCTTTCATAGTATGCACATGTGCCTGCTTCCCAATTACAAGATCGCTTGCCCCTCAATCCAAAGATCCTCTCAAATGTTCTTTCTGATTGGAAACCTGGATGGGTTAAAGCATCCTTCCTTGGGGTGCGCTGAGACAGCAATGGAGACTGGGTGTGGTGGCGAGCACCTGCAATCCCAGCTCTTGGGAGGCTGTAAACAGTTGGATTACTATGAGTCTAATCTAGTAGTGAGACCCTTAATACCGTGTAGAAACACCCCCCCCCCCACAAATAAGCATCTTTCCCTAGAGCCACAGAGTTCTGAGCCATATCAAAGACTATCTGGCTGCTAGACAGTCTTCCAGCACTGTCACAATCACTGAGATGATCAGTTTAGAAAGGGGAAAGGTTTATTTTATTTTATCCCAGAGTTTTGGAGGTTTCAGTCCAAGCTGGCTGGGTCTAGTTTAGGCAGTGTGCCTGTGCGTGTGCGCATGTATGTGCGTGTGTGTGTGTGTGTGTGTGTGTGTGATGCGTTATCTGCACATGAAAAATGTTCAGGAATGGTAACAGTGGCTCTTTGACCACATGCCAATGAATGTGACAGGAACAACTGAAGATTTGAGAGTTTTAAACTTTAAAAAAGTGTTTCTTAAGAAGTATTAAGAATTTAGCAGGGGACTTTATTTTTCTGTTTGACTTTCATCAATAAGCTCTTTTCTCCTCCCTTCCCCTCCCTTTTTCTCTCCTTCCCTCTCTTTTCTTCCCCTCCTCTCTTCTCTCTTCTCCTTTCCTCCCCTCCCCTTCTCTGCCCTCCCCTCCCCTTTCCTTCTGTGGCACTGGAGCTTGAACCTAGGACCTTCACGCTGAGGTACAATCTCAGTTATTTTACAATTCTGGGATAGCGTCTCTTTGCTGAGTCTCGCAGTTGTCCAGGCTGGACTCAAACTTCTGATTCAGCTGCCTCAGCTTCCCAGAGTGCTGGGGTATTTTCTCATTTGTTTATTATCTATCTAATTTATTAGTCTTCATTTATAGTATGTACTAGTTATATTCCTTGTGGGGAGTTGGAGTGCATTAGTAATGCATCTTAATTTGTTTTTCATCTCCTCTCCCCTCCCTTCACCACATTTTATTTTTAAAAACAAAAAGTATTACTTCTCCCACCACAGCATAGATAACAAAAAATTGGACTTCATCAAAATGAAAAACTTTTGTTCATCAAAGAATACCATCAAGAAAGTGAAAAGACAACTAAAAGAATGAGAGGAAATGTCTGCAAATTATATACCTGACAAGGGATGAAAATCTAGATAATGGAGTAAAATATCCAGCTCTTCTTCTTCCATTTCCAGTCACTTGGCAGCCATGGTTGACAGTGTAGTTCTGGCCAAGTCCAAGAACCATACCACACAACCAGTCCCGAAAATGGCACAGAAATGGCATCCAGAGACTTCGGTCACAAAGATACGAATCTGTGAAGCGGGTAGACCCCAAGTTCCTCGGGAACATGCATTTGCCAAGAAGCACAACAAGAAGGGCTTCCAGAGGATGTAGGCGAACAATGCCAAGGCCATGAGTGCACGCGCCGAGGCTATCAAGGCCCTCGTCAAGCCCAAGGAGGTCAAGCCCAAGGTCATCCAAAGGGAGTGACCCGCAGGCTTGCTCGACTTGCCTATGTTGCCCACCCCATGCTTGGGAAGCTGATCCAAGCCCGCATTGCCAAGGGTCGCAGGCCTTGCTGGCCAAAGGCCCAGGCTGCAGCCAAGGCCCAGGCTCCAGCTTCTGCTCTAGGCCAGGTCCTCAGAGGTGCCCAGGCCCTGTGAAGGCTCCACAGTGAAAACCTCTCATCTGCTGATGTAAAAACAGGACTGGTGTGACCCCTGGGGTGCCATCTGTGGGGGCTGGGGTCTTCCGGTGCTCTTTGTACAAATAAACCTGAGGCAGGATAAAATATATAGAATATATAAGATATTTAAGTCTAGAATAAATCTCATAGGGAAAATGATATCTTGTTGTTTTTTTTTTTTTTTTAATTTTAGGGAAGGGTCTACAGAGCATTCAGGGTCTCACTGCTAGGTCATACTTGTAGTGATGCACCTGTTGACAGCCTCCCAAGGGCTGGGATCACAGGTGCGCGCCACCACACCCAGTCTCGATTGCTGTTTCAGCGCGCACCAGGGGCAGGCCCAGAAATCAAACCCCTGACCCCTGCGCCTGCTTGCAGGCTTGTGTTTATTGTTAAAAAAAGGAAGGAAGAAAAGAAAGTATGAAAAGTCAACATTGCCTGTGATCCCACCACTGATCAATACCTGGAGCTAATTTGAGCTTTATGCTCTGAGGCGCTTTTTTCTAAGTATTCATTAGTACACAGTCACAAAAATAAGCTCCTGTATTGTTCTATAATTTTCAAACATACCCATGTAGTGAACATTTTTCCATAGCTTCAAGTATTCTTGGACGATGATCACTTTTAGGGAGTGTCTGTATCTCACCACTATGGGCTGTCTCACTGGTGGGGGGAACACTTAGCTTTAGTGTTCACTTTTCACTATAATGAAACATTATTTAGTGAACATTCTTGTCATAGAATCTCCACACACTTGAGAATATGCTTGTCTTAGAAATTACCAAATGTAGAATGCTGGATTCAAAATCTTTAAAAAAAATCTTAAGAAAACTTTTAAAAAATTACGGAAACCATATCCTTTTGTTACATGAAATGTGCAAAATACGTAAAAGTTGAGTGTTAGCTCTACTGACATCTCTTCTAAAACTGAAATATTTTATTTTACTTTCCTCTGGCCATCGTCTGTGCATTAAACCCCATCAGAATCGATCATTTTCTGTGCCTTTGCGTTCGGTCGTCTTCACTTTCTGCCGGGCAATGGTGCAGTTCTCGTTTGCGCCATGTTTTCCCTCGCGTGTTGTGGATTCCAACTCCTAACCTCAAGGGATTCAGAGGCTCCTCCTTGCTTAAGACAAACCAGCGACCCGGTACTGCAGCTGCTCAGGGGGAGGCCAGGCCTCACTAGGAGAAGCCCTGGAGGAGGCTGGTGGTGTGGCGAGGAGGCCCCTCCTGTCCCTTTCGGCCTTCCTGGGGACAGGATGGCGCTGTGTTCAGGGTCTTCCCTGCCCGAGGGGGCCTGGGGCTCTGCTTGGTGGGAATTCCTGGTGCATGGAGCACATGAGCCCCGCCCCCCCATCAAGCTTGTAGTGGAGTGGGGAGAGGGTGGAAATGAGAGTGTGGATAACTCTGGCCCTGGCTGGCCCTCAGCAAGGCCCCCAGGGCAGAGTGACAGCTGGGACCAGGGCTAGGGGAGGGCCAGGACAGGGACAGGTGTTGGGGAGTGAAAGGGGGCGAGACGCAGCCCTAATGAGAAACTGAGGTCAAGTTGAGGGAGGTGATAGGACAGGTGGGGGCGTAGAGCACAGTCAGCTTCAGGACAGGCTCGGGGCTCACGCCAGAGAGGGAAGGGTGAGGAAGAGGCGGGGTCCACGCTGTGGGTGGGCACGGGACTGAGGGAGCTGGGCAGGGCTGAGGGGGAACAGACTGTGCTGGGGACATTTCCTACCCCACAGGGGTGTGCAGACTAGATTTGGACTTCAGTTCATTTAGGGACATGAAGAAACGTCCCCGTCTCCCCCCAGTTTGTGGGTCGGCTCAGGCTGTGGTTCGGATTCATATATCCTGGAAGACTGTGTGGTAAGACTCAGTCCCTGGCCCGGGAGTGGTGGCATCTTGAGTGCTTCCAGCTACGGGGAACCTTTGCTTCTCCTTCTTCCTCTTCCTCTTCCTCTCTCTCTTTCTCCTTCTCCCTCTCCCTCCCCCTCCCCCTCCCTCCTCCCCTCACCCTCCTGGCCATGGGAAACAGTTACACCACCTACCATGATATGCCTCCTTCCAGAACAACAGGCCAACCCACGGTGGACTGAAGCCTCTGACCCCGGAGTCCACGCAACCTCTCCTGTTTATAAATTGGCATCTCTGTGTTTGTTATAGCAGTGGAAAGCTAGCTGCTAGAAGTCACTCCTCTGAGGGCCGGCCTGATAGTTCAGTGGACTAAAGCACCTGCTTAGGCAGTGTGCAGTGGCCGGGATTTGATCCCCTGTGTGCCTTGCCGTGTCGGCCCTGCCTGCAGGTGCTGAGATGGTGATTAAGACAAAATAGTAATAAGAAGAAATCACTCCTCTGCAGTGTTGTCACTGCTGTTACCATTTGGTGTTCCAACTCATGACCAGAATGTAGTTACCCATTCTTTTGAATGAACTATGAAGGTATAAATAATAACATATTTGATCATTGAACATTTTGGTTGTCTTCATTTTTCGTAGTAAATAACCACTGGATTTTTTGTTTTAAACTTTAGGGAAGGGTCTACAGGGTGTTCAGGGTCTCACTATTAGATCGGACTCATAGTGATCCTCCTGTTTACAGCCTCCCAAGAGCTGGGATTAAAGGTTCGTGCCAGCATACCCAGTCTCAATTGCTGTCTCAGCGCACCCCAGGGGTAGACCCGGGGATCGAACCCTTGGCCCCTGTGCCTGCTTGCAGGCACTTTAATCTGCTGAGCTATTTGGCTAGCCCAATAACCACTGTTATTGTGACTCATCTGAATGTATTCTCTTTTATTATCATAGGATGCATTTCGGCCATGGAAGGACTGAACCAATTTTAAGGGTACTCTTATGCATTGCTAAGCTGTTGCTAAAACACCCTAAACCATCAGTGCAGAATGTGCATGGCTCCTTTCCTGCTGCTATTGGGTCTTCTCAATTCCGGGGCTCCCTGTCCTGGGTGCTGCTTCTAGGAAACCTGACCTAGAGTGTGTGGTGTCAGGACAGTGCTGGGCATGGACTCTAAAGATTAGATTCTTGGGCTGGGTCACCCCAGCTGGCCTGCAGGCAGGGCCCATCCCTGGTGGCACGAGGAGTGGCTGGTGTGCCGTGGCCCCATGTTGTGCAACTGTGGGGCCAAAGTTTCTCTTCTTACAGTGTCTAGCCGTGTATTCCCCATCTCCAGCTGTGCCCTTGGAAACACCTTTGGTCCCATCATCCTGCCAACAGCCCTTCATGGGAACCCCTGCTTTTTCTAGCATGAATTCTTACAGCTCTACCTGTTATTCAAGCCCAAAGCTGCTTCCACATTTCTAGGTATTTGTTATGGTGGCAGCCCACACCCCAGTACCAAAATCCCAGCAGCAGTAGCAGCAGCAGCTGACAGCCTGGAAGTGTGGCCTCAGGCGTGTACTCATGGTAATCTGCACCCCGCCCCACCCAGGGAGCTTGGAAGATGACCCTAAGTGCCACAGGAGACATCTTGGCCAGCACCATCATTTTATCTTGGGGAGATGCACAGCGAGAATCTAGCCCTATCGTGTTCCGATTCTGACCAACAGAAGCTGGGAGATAATAAATGCGTGTTGCCATAGTTCTTAAGTTGGTGGACTCTCATGGTGCTGAGCAGGAAGCTCCCACTGTGCTGGGATGAGGGGTCAGCCCTTGGAGAGCTCGGTGAGGTCTTCCCTTCACAGGCCAGGGTCACAGTGGGAAACGGGGTGGAAGAACCTGGCTCCCTAATGGCTCTGAGGTCATGGCAAGGGGAGCGGAGAATGGGCAGCAGAAGATGGAAAAAGTATTCACAACGTATTTGCCCCCCATGATGAGGTTTGAGTTTAGGGGGGGACACAATGTTCAGAACATAGTGCTAGGTAGATTACACAAGAAAGTTCTTGTCCTGCTCAGGGGTTGTGCAGGTGAACAGTACAACACAGGGCACATTTTTATAAGATCATTTCATAAAAAGGCATCCAAAGAATTGTGTACAAAGAGTGCAGGAAATCTGTCCACACTAAAAACCAAAGACGCCAACCTAGGACAGGCATCCCACAATAATGCCTTAGAGGTGTGCAGCTGAAGACCTAGGGCCCATCACAGTGCCTCATGCAGGCTGGCTTCCTGGACATGTGCTAGGAAGCCCAAAGGTCAGTGGCGAAAACTAGAAGGTCTGTGCCAGTGGATGAAGGATCTGTGCCTGCAGATGAGGGGTTGCCCTGGAGCCAGGAAGTGATGCTCAAGGTGAGCACCAGAGCCCCACCCCCATCCTCAGCCATCCTCAGCAACAGTGAGGTCCCGAGCTCCTCCTGCAATGAGGAAAGCTGAGTTCCCATCAGGAAAGCCAGCGTGACAAGCTTCTCCAGGAGGCTGAGCTGTGCACCGTCTTCCCCTCCAGAGCCAGGGAGTAATGCTCAAGATGAGGACCAGAGCTCCCCCATAGTGAGCTGCGGCCATCTTTAGCTACCAGGGGATCCTGAGCTCCTCTGATGAGAACAGCCAAGGCCATCAGGAAAGGCAGTGTGACACGGTCCTCCAGCAGCACAGCTCAAGAGACCCAGCAGCTTCCTACAGAAACAGCTTCCCTAACGGCCTCTGAACAGCTTCTCCACTTCTGTCTCCTCTGCTGCTGGCAATGGCCGTCAGCTGTGTCTCCCATGCCTACACCACGCTGGTTCAGTTCAGCTGGGTGTAACAAGCTGACCACCAGCTGGCGTCCACCACCATCTACCCAGGTCAACTCGATAACCATACACATTTTCTTAAACCAGTCTCTGGTGGCAGATTTGTGAAAAGTTAATGTCTTGGTCTATGGAGATTTACATTAATATTCTAATTACATATATAATTCTTTTGTACTCATTCCTGAAGCAAAAGCAAAATATTTAAAGGGTGACCACAATTTAAGGTTAAAATACAGCACTTGATTAATTAACCTAACTACAAACATATATCTAAAAATATATTGAAAGAACTATTACAATCTCAGTCCTCGCTTCCCATTGACATTAAACACAGCAGGACAAGCTGGGAAATGGGGATCTCCTGCAATTTAAATACATTCTTATTGCTTTTTTAAAAAATCTTTCTTTATTAGGTATAGGGTCTTGCTATGCAGCTTGGACTCATAGTGATTCTCCTGTCTCAGCCTCCTCAGGGCTTGGATTATGGGCATGTGTCACTCTACCTGGTTTCAGTGGCCATCACTATGTGCCCAGGATTCCAGGGCTGGCATGGCATATGGTACTTGGCATCAAATCCAGGTCCTTGTGCTTGCCAAGAAGGCGCTTAGGCTGCTGAGCTATCTCCAGAACCCCAATACATTCTTATCTTCGGGTGAAAGGCTTCAGTTCGTTTTGACATTGTCTTGTTCTTTAAAAAAATGTTGTCCTCTATTTCATCCTTGCAATTCATAGCTCCAGTGGCGGTGCCCCTCTGGCCAAATGTTTTATATCATTCAACTGGCTCTTTGCTCTTAATTTCAAATATAGATACGGCCCAAAGTTCTCACCAATAACTGGGTCACCTTTCCAACAGTACACTGCTTTGAAAAGTTTCTTTATCCACCCAGGCAGTGTCTTTAGACACGCATAATGCAGACCACATTTCTGCCAAGGCAGAGAAGACTGCCTGGGTCCAGCCTCCAGCGCTGTTCTTCTCAGCTGGAGCCTCCTGAGCCACATCTTAGCAGCAGCGTTTCCCTCCGTGCTCTACTTCCTGGGCTCCAACCGGAGTCTCCGGTAGAGTTGGCCGCATACAGGGACTGCCTGCCCGGTCCGTCTCTCAATGCATTTCCAAATGCTCTCATTTCCAAAAGTCACATGGCTGGGCAATAACCCCACTCTCTGGTACAAATTCTGGCATAGTTTGGGGTTTTTGCAAAGGGAACAATGCAGGACACGTATTTATAAGATTATTTTAGTTACTTTTTTTTTTGGTACTGGGGATTGAATTCAGGACATTGCACTTGCCAGGCAGGCACTTATTGTACTGCACTATCTCCCCGGTCCCTAGATGATTATTTTATAATGAGCCACCCTAAGGGTCCTATACAAGAGTACAGGAAATCTGTACATGTTTAATCCCTCAGCCTGCTGCCCAGATCCTTTATCCCGCTGGCATGGACGTTCTAGCTTCTACCGCTGACCTTTGGGCCTTCCCAGCACAGACCCATGAAGTAGACCTGCATGAGACATCGTCATGGGCTGTAGGCCTCTAGCTGGACCCACTGGAGGCATTGTCCTGGGCTCTAGGTCTTCAGCTGGACTCATGCAGGACATTACCGTGGGGTCCAGGCCCTCAGCTAGAGTCTTTGGTCTTTAGTGTGTGGCCAGATTTCCTGAGCTCTTATATAGGATTCTTTGGGTGAGTCATTATAAAATAATCTTACAAATATTCACCCTGTACCGTGTTGCTTCCTTGGCAAGACCCCCAGACTACAACAGCTCTCATACATAAAAAAGAGAAGGCACTCAATTTTAAAACAGGCAAAGCACACGTGCAAGCACCTTACAGGATTCAGGTAACCACTGTACAGTTTGTGTCGAGGTGTCCCTCAAGGCCTCACGCAGTCACGGGGCAGCTTCTAGAGTTTGTGGTTGATTCATGATCCAGTGCTGGGATCAGGGTTATGAGTGCTACCCCTGCCCTAGGACAGGCAGCCTGCATGCACCGTGAGGAGGGGAGAGACACTGGCTCTGCCTGCTCCTCCCTTTCTGCTCTTGCTGCCTCTGTTGCTTTCCGCTGCCATGAGCTGCTACCCTCTGCCATGTGCCATCCTGCCTTGGAGCCAGCCCAGTACAGACTGAAACCTCCACAAACTGTGAGCTAAATCAACCTTTCCCTTCTTAATTCTGGGTGTTGGGTATTTTGTCCCACCAATGAGAGAAAAGTAATCAACATGACCAGTACCTATACACCTCACTAAAAGCCGTCGAAAAAATATGCAAGTGTGCTGTCACCACTAGCTACCTGACAGGTGAGAGGTTTTCCCTTATAATTTTTGTGACAAGAAGGCAGAAACACAAAGCCTCACACTCTGGTAGAGTGTGGATTGGCCCAGTCTGGTAACATTTAACTTGCCTTTAATATGTATATATACCCAAAAGGTTTTTAGCACAGTGAAGCTCTGACACTTTCGTGGCGGCCACACATCACTATGTATTCGTGGAAACCCACATGTGCACAATAGCAAGGGTGAATCCTAAACCGTAGGCTTTGGATTTGCTGGTGAGGTGTCAGGCGTTTAAGTTCATTATTTGTGGGGCTAGGGAGATAGCTCAGTGGCATAAGTGCTTACCTGGCATGCCCACGCTCCTGAGTTCAGTCCCCAGAACCACACACAAGTTCATCGTCTCTAACAAACGCACCACTCCGGTTAGGGCTGTTGATAATGGGGAAGGCTGGGAAACCTCTGCACCTGTCACCCAGTCGTAGTGCAGATCCAAAACACGGCTAATCGAAGAGCTGTTTTCAGTGCGAGTCCAACACGCTGCCTGGCACTCCCATTCTGCAGGAGCTTGTTCCAAGGCGTCACAGGAGACATAAACCAGGCTTGCTGCGTGCGTGTGTCCCCTGCACCATTACACACAGCTGGGTAAAGACACCATCAAGGTTCAGTCATCTGGGGACCATGAGGAGCTGCTGATGTGGCTGTGGGAAGGAACCAGGAGGACTTAATAATAGCCAGAGGACTGACGCATGGAAGAAGGGCTCGCGGTGCGTGAAGGAAAAGGATCATGGGGCAGTGCAGAAGCAGCAATCAGATTTCAATTTGTGCGTCTGGGACTGCAGATGTGCAAGTGCCTAAGACAGGCACCACATGCAGGGCTGGAAGCCACCCTGGGACATGGAGCCATGGCGATACAGCTGCACGGGATGTTACTACCTTTGCACTTTCTGCCTGGTTTAAATTTAATTTGACAGCTGTTATGGTTTGTGTCTAATTGTCCTCCCGAAGCCTCATGCAGTCATGGGCAAACTTCTAGAGTTTGTGATTAACTCATGATCCCCTGGGATGGGCTATGGGTATGAGTGCTGCTGAGATTATGGGTGTGAGTGCTGCTGGGATTATGAGTGTGAGTCTGCTGGGATTATGGGTTGTGAGTATTGCACCCAGCGTGGGGCGGAGAGGCCAAATGCAACATAAAGGAGACAACTTGTTCTCTGCTGCCACTGTAGCTGTTGCTCCTCCCATTTGCTTATGTGGTTTTGCTGTTTTCTGCTTCCATGAGCTGCTGCCCTCTGCCATGTGCCGCTCTGCCTTGGAGCCAGCTGAGTATGGACTGAAACCTCTACTAACCATGAGCTAAACACACCTTTGCTTCCTTAATTCTGGGTGTCGGGTATTTTGTCCCATCAACAAGAGAAAAGTACCCGAGACAACAGCAAATGGATGCCATAGCCTTTCTTCCAAGCAATAAAGTTACCTGAATTATTTCCATTGGATTAATACTTTTGTACACAATGATGTTCTAATTTGCAACCAACTAAACAGTGCTAGAGAAGTGTGATGATGCAACAGAAATCAAACGTTAATTATTTAAGAAAAGAATACCCTGATTATTTTGTGTGAGACTACTGCAAAGGGCTGGCTGCGGAGGGGTTGTTGGAGGCTGGTGGTGCTCGGGGCGGAAGTGGAAACAGTATTGTTCCTGAGCAAAGAATAGCAGAAAGTTGTGCAGTCGGGGGTGGGGTGGGGTGGGGAATCTTAATTTTAAAGCTTCATTTTTCACAGTCAGAAATGATTAGTTAAGACTTATAGTTGGAGCACTTTAGTGGGCTAGAAGCTATTGGGCTGTGTTTTTTAGCAACATGTAATTTGAAAATTAAAACGATCTTGTTCGTTTTCGTTTAGGTAGCAGTTTTGCAAATTAAATTGTTTAAGATGAAAGTGTGCGAGTCAGCACCATGCCTTCTTTTTAATCCAATTGCAGTTTCTAAATTCACTTTTAATATACAAAGAAGCTGGAAATTAGCCTGATACCTAATGGGGCAGAAAACTTACTTATCTTGATGAGAGGAAGAAAGGAGTTGGGGACGTGGCCCGAGTTTACATTTTAAAAATGACATCAAATTGCATCTTGTAGGAACTGCCTGGGGTATGGCGTGAGGTTGGCTGGTTGCCGTTGCCCTTGACTCTTTTCGCCACAAGAATGCAGATTTTGGGACCTAGGTCCCAGGCCTTCCATGGGCTATAGAGCCCCAGAGCCGCAGTGCCCCTTGCATGGACCCTTCTGCTTCCCATTATTAACCATTTCCTTCCTCTTTGTGGACACAAACTGGGCACCTACTGGAACTCAGACCTTCAGTTCGCAGTGGCTTTTCGTTTTCTAAGAAGTTCTGATTGACCTAGATTAACTGCACAGAAATGTTTCAGTGGAGTGTTTAGTACATGCGCGCTGCATGCGCTGAGAAAGCTCATCCCTGCCCCACCTTCAGGTAACCACACCTTCCTGGGCTCCTCCCTCTCCTGGGGTAATGCAGCTACCTTCGCTTCCTCCAGACAGGCTCCCCCTGCAGAGGGAGGCGAGGGTCACTGACACCCTAGCAGGCTGACCCTGCTGTCACCGTCTTCCTCTGGGCTTCTCTTCACTCAGTGGGTTCTTGAGTCTCCTCTAGACTCAGGCAATTCGAATCCAGCTTCTCTTATTCCTAGATGGGGGCGGGGGGGACGGGGTCAGGGACAGCACTGGGGTAGCTGGGGAAGGAGCCAAAGGACAGGAGGCTGGCTTCTGGGGGTGGCATCTGAGGAAAATAGGCAGACTTGAACAGTTTTTCAGAAGCATTTGAATGGACTGCTGGAAATTTTAAGGATAAATGAACGAAAGATACAAAGAAAACCAAGACAAAAAAGCTACAAAAGAAGGGAAATTTAGCTATTCTTCTATATACAGCTCCACTGCAAATAATTTAATTATTGTAATGTAAATTGTGTGCTATTTATGTGGTTGGAGGTAAAAGAAACCGTCTACATATTCATCAATAACAGGAACCAGCAAGTACTATCTACTGGGATTATAGGCGTGCACAGCCATGCCTGGCTCTTTATCTTTTTTTTTGGCGGGACCAGGGTTTGAACTCATGACCTTGCACTTGCCAGGCAGGCACTTGTGCCATAGAGCTAGCTTTCTGCCCCCCCCCCCCCAGCAAGTACTATCTAAAATTAATCAAGAAATAGTACACACCCACATAGCTGCAGATTCCACATCTGGATTCATCTGAGAATTGAAAATATTTGGCAAGCAAACATCGCGCATCTGCTGAACTCTTACAGGATTTCTGTGGTCATTGTTCTGTACACAGCACAGCGCAGCGCTTCTGTGCGCAGCCTTCACACCGTGCCGGGCACCACGAGTCATCTAGAGACAGTTTAAGGCGCACAGGATTAGAGCGTGCAGGGCTGGATGCAGGATACTGTGCCATTTATGTAAAGGGCAGGAGCACGCACACATTTTGGTATCCGCAGTCCTTTGTGGGTACCGAACGGCGCTTGTACTCACATTTTATTTAGAAATAGGGAGGCAAAGTTCAGAAGGAAAATGCTAAGTGAACTGTTGCCCGGTGGAGAAGGGCCAGCTCTTGCTTTTCATAAGCCTTATAGAATGACTTGGCTTTTAAAAGTGTTTATATGAAGTCCCTGGAAGGGAAGAAGGGGATACGAGCGAGGCAGGTAAAGGGGAGGAGAGGCAGAAGAGGAATCTGGGGGATCGTTTCTTAGGAAGGCGACTCTGACATGAGAGGGTTTAGTGACCTCTCGCACTAGTTACGTCCTCATTGCTGGGACAAAATGCCCAACGGTCACAAAGTCAAGCAGAGGCTGATTTGGGCTCGGCTTGTAGGGGTCTCAGTCTGTAGCTGGCTGCTCCCAAGGCAGGGCCGCGAGCCCAGGCCCCGGGCGCAGCAGCAGCAGCAGCAGCAGCAGCAGTAGCAGCAGCAGCAGCAGCAGCAGCAGCAGTAGCAGCAGCAGCAGCAGCAGCAGCAGCAGCAGCAGCAGCAGCAGCAGCAGCAGCAGCAGCAGCAGCAGCAGCAGCAGCAGCGCACGGCACGGCCGGCAGGGGGCGGCAGAGCCGCAGAACCGAGCCTCCCTTTACAGTTTTCACAGGCTACAAACTTATTGGCTGGTGTCCCCCAAGCCCGCAGGGAGCCTCCTGCCTTCATTGACCGCATGCGGCCAAGCCCAGAATCATGCTAATGCAGTCAGTGGGCAGGCTCGGGGTCACACCCCTGCACCCAGCCAGCTCTGAAAAGCCCCCCCTCTGAGCACAGGCAGGCACAGCCACTGCAAGCCCCTTTGCAGGAGCATTCGTATTGCACGTGGTGGTGACAAGTGATGCCATTTACGCTAGAACCCAAACAAGGGGGCCAGGCCCTGTAGCGGGCGAGTAGGGGTCTGCATGGAGCCGTGCGGTCTGAGGGCTCCCCAGGCCCTTGCAAGCCACAGCTCAGGGCAAGAGGAAGTGGGGTGGCTGAGCCAAAGAGGGCTGAGGCTGGCACAGTGTGATGCCCTGCCAGGGTTGGGGTGCAGGGCTGGGGTGCAGCTCGGAGGCACAGCGCACCCCGAGCCCGGTGAGGCCCAGGGCTCCAGCTGCAGCACTGGAAGGGACAAGCGGAAGAGCTGTGTGACAGCCCGTGGGGAGGCCCCCAGGCCTGGTGAGGAGAGAGCCGAACATGGGCCTGGGAGCTCTGTCGCCGGGCTGCTTTGCTTAGGGCAGATGGCACCGATTGCGAGAGGCCTGGGAGTTCAAGCTCTGCCCATCAAGCTCACGGTTTTGGGGCTGAGTCCGTGGTTAGTGGGCTCCCTGCTTTGGCCTTGTAGAAGGCAACATAAAAGCCGCGCAACTGGGGTTGGCTGAGAGGCAAACAGAGTGGAGGGGAGGAGCTGGGGTCCTGCTGATGTTCAAGGCCACGCCCCCATGACCTCACTTCCTCTCCAGAGGCCCAACTTCCCCCTGGTCCCCGAGCCTCCCAAAAGCCCCAGGGGCGAGGGGCCAAGCACTCTCCATATAGATCTTTTGGGGATATTCACGATCTAAACTATAGCCATAACTAATAATAAATTAATGTATTATAGCAACACATGATAATAAAAGTCGCTTAAACATTGTCTCTCAAAATATTGTATTCTAACCTTTCATTTAGTGGAAGCATTTAATAGCTTCTCTTTGGCATACTCAAAGTGCCACCATCATTACCTTGTTTTTTTTTTTTTTTTTTCTATTTTGTTTGTGAGTGCAGGTCTTGCTATGCAGTGTAGGCCAGCCTTGAACTCCCTCTGTAGCCTAGGCTGGCCTCAAGCTCATGGAGATCCTCCCGAGTGCTGGGGATGACAGGGGTGCATCCCTGTGTTTGGCGACATCACTAGCCTTGGTCGGGGCCATGATTAACCCCAGCACTGTGGTGTCGGACATCTGACAGGATTCCCCGGGCAGCCACCTGGTGGCTGATAGGACGGTAGCGTGGAAATGCTGGACAGAGGGCCACTTGGCATCTCGGGCCGAGGTGGAGGGGGAAACGCAGCCGGAGCTCAGGGTGCTGCGCGGGCGGGACACCCAGGAAAGGGTTAGTTCCGGAGGCTTTCACTGAATCACTCTGGACATGAGTGGCTACACGTCATGCAGAAAGAGCAGCCCAAGAGGAGGGAGGTCACGTCACGGGTGAAGGCTGACAAGAGAGCTGGGAACCACTGGAGACCGCAGCGGACGGGAGCGCGAGTGACCTGCCTCCCTTTCATATTGATTCTGCTCCAAATGGGTGCAATCGGCACGCACTGCTTGTTAGTGGCAATTTACTAAGCGTGTGCAAAAGTTCCTGCCGCGTCAGCAGGCTCGTATGGTGACACGGGTCACAGCACGCAGTCTCTACAAAATATCCCACAATTTTAAGTCCCGCATAGCGATTTTCGTTTCCGGCTCCTGCGTCGAATACTGAAGTTTTAGAAAACTCATTTAAAAATTCAACAATTACGGTGCCCACCTGGAGATTTAACGTAGGTCTCCTGTTATCCGTGCTTTCTGCTGGAAGTTTTCTGCTTATTATTCCAAGCGTTCGAAGAAGTTTCTATGCCACATGTTCCTTTTAAGTGATCCGACAAAGATTTTTTTATTCGTTGCTCTCCAAGGTCATGAACAGACTCAGTGACAGACTTCCGCTGTCACTCAACGCGGAAGGCATCAAGCCCGCGGCCGTGGAGGGTGTCGGCAGACAGCGCGGCGCGTGCAGTGTGTCCCCGAGAGCAATGCAATGCCAGGCTGGCGGGAGGCCCATAAATACTGCATGGGGGACACGGGCGCTGACCTGCACTCTGTGACAGCAACAGGACCCCCGGGAGACGCAGATGCTCTTCCTTCTGCAGACTCAAGATATCCCCAAACCCAAATCCTCACCGCTCCCAGAAATCTGGGCTCCTCTCTTTCGGGAGTATGCATTTTTCCCAGCGCAGCAGACTTGCAGAAAACGGTGCAGGGCCAAGGCGTGCGTTTCTCTGCGGCCAGCAGGGCCCTGCAATTCCGTCCCCGGGACGTAGTACCTCGTTACACCACTAGATGGCGAGGCAGGCACACAAAGGTGGCCCTGCCCCACGCCCCGCAGAGCCCGGCTCCTGCCAGAGGCAGGTGCGCTGTTTTAAATCTTCCTTTATTAGCACCAACACGATAGGAAAGCACCTCTGTAAACAGCTGTCTGTGCACAGCTGTTCTGGGCACCGTTATAGTTTTCCTCCTTCTGAACATTGTTGAAGTGGGGGGAAAATAAGCTGCGCTTCAAGTTGGAGAACAAGATACGCCCTGTGAACCCCAAGAGAACGGCATCACCAGTTTCCAGAGGGGGTTGGTTTCTATGAGAGGGCAGAAAGCGCCGGCTCCTGGAGGTTGATTCCATCAAAAAGCACTTCATTCCAGGGCTCAGGGCCAGGGTTGAAGAATGTGTGTGTGTGTGTGTGTGTGTGTGTGTGTGTGTCTGTGTGTCTGTCTGTCTGTCCTGAGCAGATCCTGGCCAGGCTGCCAGGAAGCCCAACGCCCAACGGGGCCACGAAGTGGTGGGGCAGCGACAAGAGCTGGAAGGCAGTGGAATCAGGCCCACCCTAGACCGCGCCCAGCCTCTGGTCTTCCAGCCCCATCGTCACAGGCTGGGCCCCAGACACAGGGTTGCTCACTCTCGGCAGCAGGGCTGCCTCATTGGAGTCCCGCGTCAGAAGGCAGTGCTGACTACCCAGCTCCGAGACAATCGCAGGTGTCCCGAGTCCCAGGCAGCTCTCCTGTGGCCTTATTACTGTTTTGCGGCTTTTCTGTCATTAGCATTGTTAATTTTGGGTGGATAACAGGAAATTGCACGTTCACGGGCTGCAGACCAGATATTTTGAAACTTGCATACATGCGGAGTGGCCGCGTCAAGACAACTAACACGCATGTCACCCACCTCACAGTCTCATCTTTTTATGGTGTTTTGGTGCGTGCGTGCTAAGACCACTTAAAATACACTGGTAGCAGTTTCAAGTAAAAGTTATTCACTAAAATTTTCCCTTGTCTGAGATTCTGCAGTTTCAGTTACCTGTAGGCAAATTCGACCCAAAAACATTAAGTGGAAAATTCTAGAAATGAACAATTCCTAAATGTAAATTGTATGTCACGATATAGCACACCATGAACTCTCTGCCTGTCACCCTCTGTCTTGCTTCTCTGTCCTGTGGGTCCACCTTGTCTATGCTACCCGCCCACTAGTAACCAGCCGTTATCAGGCCCACTGTCCCCGGACCGCGGTGTTTGTGTCCAACGGACACTCAGTTGACTCCATAATGACCCGCAGCACAAGTCTGGCAGCTGCATCTCAGCATGTGGCTCTAATCACCGCCTTCCACTGTTGCTGTCGGTCTCTCACTGTCTGGTTTATAAGTTAAACATTAATGCAGGTGTGCTAGGAATGATGGGCAGGCGCAGCACGTCGGCCTCGGTGCCGTTTTGCAGCTTCAGGCATCGGTGGGGCACTGCGGAGCGACCCCGAGGGGGACAGCACCACCGCCTGCTCGCCAAGTTGACAATCTGCGTCTTGAATTCATTCCACCTGTCTTTCTGAATTTTTACCGCCTTCTTTTAACAATCTTATTGTTACGGTGCTTGTCGTGCTCTCTCAGCAGATGTTCTCCCCCCAGCTACATAAATAGTCACCAACCCTCAATTTCCTGTTTGCTTACCTGCAGGTTGGTGTGAATGTGTCAGGGGAAATAGTACACGCGTGCCTCATTCCTGCCGAGGTCTATTAAATGTGAAAGTTCCCCTTCCGGAAAATCTACAGCCTAGAAGAGCTCTTCTTGTTCTCCCTCCTCCCTCAACCTGTCCCTGTCTCTTTGGAGTGGCCATCCCTGGGAAAGCAAACACAGCCCTTGGGGACAGGGAGTGGCTTCCTGCCATAGGGAGCTGTGGGCTGCAGCTGGTCCAGTGCCTGCCCGGAGAATAGTGTTGGCACCAGACACAAGTGAGGGGTGGCAAGAGCAGGGTGAGCTTAGAGCCCTTGTCCCACAAGCAAACCAGCTCTTCCTGGGCTCCCTGGCCTGCACCAGACCACTGCTTATTTCTGTGGTTTCCAAAGATGGTGGCAAAGAGCACGAGGGTTGGTTGTCTCCCCCAGGCTACAGGCGAGTGGAATTTTTTGGCTCCTCCCATTCTAGGCTGTTTTTTTCATTATTTCCTGGCTGCCATCCCCTCTGCCTTCCTGAAGAGTGAAGCTGTGTCAGTCACGTCTTCCAAGTACATGTCTTCATTCTCTCCTTCCTGCCAGCACCTTGTCTACAACAGATAGGTAAGTGGATAGGTGGGTGAATGGATGGATGGATGGATGGGTGGATAGGTGAATGGGTAGATGAGTAGATGGATGGATGGATAGATGGGTAGATAGATGGACAGGTGGATGGATGTGTGGGTGGATGGATGAATGAGTAGATGAATGGATGGGTGGACAGGTGGATGGATGGATGGATGGATAGATGGATGTGTGGGTGGATAGGTGGGTGGATGGGTAGACGAATAGATGGATGGATGGATGGGTAGATGGGTAGATAGATGGACAGGTGGATGGATGGGTGGGTGGATAGATGAATGAGTGGATGAATGGATGGATGGATGGATGGATGGATGGATGGATGGATGGATAAGTACTTCTTTCCTGGGAAAATCTCCAAACACAAGTCTTTTGCTAGGACAGCGCTCAGCCCCTTCCAGCCTGGCTGAGCGCACCTGCTGTCCACGCTCCTTGCTAACTCCACACCTCCTCTCTGCCTCCCCCACCCCTTGTTTTTGCATCCTGCTGGAGACTTGAGACATCCAGCTCAAACTGATTTCCTGAAGGCCACGCTGCAGCTAGAGCAGGTGGTCGTCCAGTGGGCGGCCGTGGCACTCTGGAGCACGCCAGCTTCGTAGCCTACCAGCTGGAGTCCAGCCTACCAGCCTTCTTTTTCTGGTCTTCCCCTTGAAACCTGCTCCTTCCCAGGTGCCTTGGAAGCCTCCCCTTCCTCCTGCTGCCTCTGAGTGCAGTCATCCCCTGAGCCCTGTGTCTCTGATCTGTACCTTTTCATCCTTCCCTTGTACATGCCCAGCCCTCCGTGTGGCCTGCCATCACCCCGGGCCTCTCCTTTTCTCCCAAAGAATGCTTGTGAGCTTTAGCACCACCCACCCTGCTGCGGGGGACTATGCTGCTCAGGGGGCCCAGAGGCTCCACACCGAGGGTTCAAACTGACCCTGCCATCACCAGCTCCTACCTGCACCTGAGGGGTGCCCTATCACCCACGTGTATGGATGGGCCCTTCATAACCAGCCATCTGACTGTTGTGCGGCCCTGCCTCTCGCTGCCCCCACAGGCATCTTCCTCAGGTAAGGGGAGCCCTGAGGGTTCACCTGCAGGCCTGGCTGGGGCTGTGCTGCTAGGGTTTGCTCTGCCGGGCCTCCTTCAGGCAGCTGAGACCGGCTTGCCCTGTCTCTCTCTCCAGACCAGTTCCTGCTCAGTCAGGCACCCCCAGGGTACACAGTAACACCAAGGTACTTGGCCCTGCTGTAGAGTTCCTTGGGGAGCTCCTTGGGATCCTGGCACTGTGGGGCTCTGTGCCCGTAATGCCTGGCACAGAGCTCGACTCCGGCTTGATCTTAAGAGGATACACAATGCCAGATGGAAACTGTGCAGCCCTGGCCTAGTAGCTTAGCAGCTGAGCAGCCACAGTCCTCCTTTCTGTGACAATTCACCAGGATGTGACTTTAAATGGGTCAATCCTTGCCACCTGCTCTTAGTCAGCATTATTACTTTCAAGCTGTGATCCACTTTCTGTAAGGATCCGTGGATGGAACCCAAAGGGGAGGTGGCACGGAGTGGTTGGAGAGTAGGAGTCGGAAGTGGGGAGAGAAAGGTCAACAGTGGAGGCGTCATCGTTTGAGTCTAGAATGTTCCCTCAAGGCCCATGTATGGAAGGCTTAGTGCCTGGCTAGCGGTCCTATTGGGAGGGGGTGGGCCTTTAGGAACAGGGCCCTGGTGGGAGGAAGTGAGGTCATTGGGGGAGTGGCTTGAAGTGGAAATTGAGGATGGAGAACTTCCTATCTCTTTCCCATCTCCCAGCTGTCACCAGGGTGTGAGTAGCCTCCTCCTCCACACACTGCCACTGTGGTGGACTGTGCCACTCTGGAAACCTGAGCCAGGGCAAAGCTCTTCTGTTCAGTCAGTGTCTCAGGGATTTTGTCACACTAATAGAAAGCTGATCAGCATGGGAGACAAGGCAAACAGATCGGTCGTTTATCTTTGTGTAAGAAGAGCAGAGACTTCCATTCCTTCTTCCCAGTGTCATTGTGGTGTGTGTGTGTGTGTGTGTGTGTGTGTGTGTGTGTGTGGTATGTGTCTTGTAAAGGCTACAGTTTGGTATTAGAAACTTGAAAATGGATCTGGGAAAGGATTTAGCTTTTTATTTGTCTACCTTAAATCTAGAGTCTTTATTTTTTTATTAAAAAATCAAAGATTATGATGCTTCTTTTAAGAATTAATTTACTTTGCACAAATTAAGTGATGACTCTAAAGCTTCCCTCGTTTATGAAAGGAGAAGGCACTGTGGCGACATTGTCGGGAGGCAGCACTGCGAGCCTCCAACACCGTGCCTTGTCACTGAGTTTATAAAATGCGTTTTGTTCTTTCCCCCTGGCAATCCCAGAGGTCAGGAGAATATTAGACTGCAATGAAGAATAAGAAAAAAGTAGAAACTGAGTCACATATTGAGGCAAATTAAAAGAAGTCACCACTTAGATCTCTAGTAGGAAATGAATCAGAGATAAAGGGGTGCAAAAATTATTTTATTGCCCATAATAATCACTTTGGGAATTATTTTTCAGATTAAAGACTGTCCAGTCTAACAGCCACAAAAAGCAAGTAATTTTTTTTTTCAGTTAGATTCCCTAGGCCAGGAAGTGCTGAGGTAACTATTGAAGGAGGAGACTTCCTCTACCTCAGTGTACAGTTCTGTCTGGATGCACAGGCTCTGCTGCCTCCTGCCAGGGCTGGCCCATGCGTGGGCCACCGCAGCCTGCCACGAGGATGGCTTGTCTATGCTCAGCTGGAGAGGCAGGTACTGGGAGGCCCAGTGTACCAGTGGCCATCCTGGGTCTAGAACGTACCTGTGGCCACTTTGGAGGCTTCTTAGTCATGACTCAGTTGACAGACTCCTGTCAACCGGCAAGCCTGGCGGGCGTGCCTAGCATTCATGGGTCACCAGGGGACAGGGGCTGTGACCTTGGAGCCCTTCTCAGGTCATCCTCAATGATATGGGAAGAAGAATGGCATGGGGAGCACGGGGGTGGTGATTCCAATCCTCGAGATGCAAGGACATGGAAAGGGAGGGGCACAGAGGGGACCCTCGGCGCGGGTGTGGGGAGCAGAGCTGGGTCCCCGGCCAGCCACCCTGCCTGGGAGTCACAAGCAGGGCGGCTGGGCAGCCTGATCTCGGTCCTTGTTGTTGGCCTCATTACCCAACAGGGGATAGGGTCTAGGACGAGGGTCGTTCCAGAGAGACCTTCGTCACCAATCTCCTTCATCCCCGAGTTCTGCTCCGTAAGAATCAGGGCAAACGTGAGACTCAAACTTGCTGGCCCCTCCAAGTGGATTCCTGTGTTTTTCCTCAGTCTTCTGCTTCTTTCTCTGCTGCTCTGGCTGCTGCCCTCAAAAGACTCAACCTGGTTTTCTAAGATGATGACAGTGGATTAGAGACGCGAATAATCACACAGAGCCCACCTCGGCAGACCGACTCGCGCAGCTGAAGATATAATAGCATTGCCTCCGGCCTGTGATGAGCTTAATGAATCTCGCCTTCTGATGACTCGGAAGGAAAGTGTGTTCCCGAGCGCAGAGCGGCGTCCCCTGTTCAGTACCTCCCGGAGGCAGGGCCTGCGGAGGCAGCTGTGTTGGTCTGCGGAGTTCACAGGCGCAGATCTGGTTGAAACCGTGCCACG
>PVKN010002007.1:5556-34660 GCA_004027915.1 Capromys pilorides
AAAAAAAAAAAAAAAAAAAAATGTTTGCCCTTATTGTTGGAGCTGGGGAGATGGCTCCATGGCACAAGTGCCTGCCTAGTAAGTGCAAGGTCATGAGTTCGAACCCTGGTCCTGCAAAAAAAAAGACAATTGGTCCACCTGCCATGTTCAGGAAGACACCACCGGGAGGCAGTTGTGAGTGGGTGTGGTCCTCGCCCACATGAAGCTTGCTAGGTGTGGCAGACAAGCTAGAAGAATTAAGAAACAAAGAATTATGACATGTCTAACAGGGAGCAGCGACACACACTTGGACAGCCACCCCACCCGGGGCAGGAGCCTGGGCTTTGCCCAGAGGCCCTCCAAGTACAGCTTGTGCTGCTCCAGGCCTGGCCGAGGCCCTGAGAGCCGTGGGCCGGGTCCTACCAGAGCTCACTCCAGCCCGAATCCCGAGCCTGCGGACGCACTTCTGTGACTGAGCCTTAAGCCTTCTGTGCTTGCCTCTTTAAAGGGTGACGCTCCGAGAGCCCGTCCTCCAGGGAAATGTCCCCTGAAGGGTCACAGAGACAGCAGCTGTTCACATTGGGCCTAGGCCATCTATGGGGCCTGCAGGAGCCATAGTAGCCCTGGCGGGCAGACAGGGTGACAGCCCCAGAGATACGGGCTGAGGCCACCGGGCGAGCTTTGGCGGGGCCTCAGCTACCGCCTTCCTCTCCCACGTCCTCACCACTGCCGGGCTGCCCTCTTCCACTGTTACCGCTCTGAGTTTTGTTAGTTTATGTGTCTCTTTTATGCCTGACTTCCAGGCAAGGGCTGGGCTGTGTTCCACCTCCAGACAGGAAGGACAGGGCCCGGTCCAGGATGGCACCTGTGATCACAGCTGCATGCACAGTGGGCCCTGAGCCCGCCCTTGGCAGAAAGCCCCTTCCCTGGGGACCAGGAGGGAGGGACAGCTCCATCCCCAGGAGGGGACCCCAGGGTCGGCCAGGCCAGGGCCCTGCCTGATGCCAAGCCCCACAGAGTGGCTGCCCTGGGTGACTCGTGGAGTGGCACAGTGCCCCTTAGGGAGGCCGCTGACACGGGGCTGCTCACCGCGGCTGCGTCCTCTGCAGGGAGACAAGCGGAGCCCAGAGCTGTCTGCAGAGCCCCTGTACGCAGATCCGTTCACAGCTGTCACCCTGGGCTGGCCAGCCGTCGGCGACGAGGACCTACGCTTCCGCTGGTCCTGTGGTAGGTGGCGCGAGAACCCCGAGGGAGGCAGGTGGCTCAGGGGTCGCCGTGCTTTTCCTGCTGCCTCACACGGGCGCCACTTCTGCCTAACATTCTGGGTGAGTCAACGGTGCCAGGGACTGGAAACTCCATGGAAACGGGGGTGGGAGGGGGAGGGAGGTGGCCCTGAAGGCAGGTGACAGTGGATAGAAAGAATGAAAGGCAGTGCACCGAGCAGGAGAACCCAGGCGGATCCCAAATGGGGGAGGGCAGGGGAGGTGCCGACAGACGTCAATCAAGAGTGAGAGTCCCGCAGTTGCCAACCTAACGCAGGTGATTTCCCAGCTGCCCAGAGATGGAGGCGCAGGTCCCAGGTGCCCGTAGCACCCCTGGGTACAGAGAGCTGTCGCGGCCTCCTGTCTGAGTAGTGGCAGCTTAGGTGGCCAGCTTGAGCTCCACCTCATGCAGCTGCACCGAGAGTGCAGCCGAGTGCAGCCGCAGGGGAGGCTGGGAGTGGAGGAGGCTGGAGAATGCAGGAAGACGGCCTCTCTGGGACTCCTGGGCCACCGCGGCCACAGGCACGGGGGCCCTGGCCTCTGCCATGCACCTGTGTGAGCATCTGTGAAAGCCCCGGATGCAGACTGGCGAGGTTCCCGCAGGCACGCGTGGAGTCGGCACGCTGGGGCTCCTTTCTCCAAGGCCCTTCGCACAATATTTGCACCTCGCCAGTGGCTTCTGTTTTATTTCTTCAAAATTTAAAATCTAGGGGCCGGCAGGATGGCTCAGCGGTCTAAAGCGCCTGCTTAAGAAAGCTTAGGCGGCTGCTGGGACCACAGTTTGATCCTTGGCACCACATGCTGTGCCCGCCCTGCCCCCAGAGCAGGCTGAGCCAGTCATAATTTTTAAAAAAAATGAAATTTCTTGTTTTGTTTTTTGTCTTTTTGAGACAGGTCTCGCTCTGCAGTTCGGACTGGCCTTGAGCTCACTTTTGTAGCCCAGGCTGGCCTTGAACTCACATCAATCCTCCTGTCTCAGCCTCTCAAGTGCTGGGATTACAGGCGTGTGCCACCACGCCCAGCTAATCTCTGGGGATTTAGCTGGGTAGTGCAGCGCCTTCCTGGAAAGCGTGAGGTCCTCACTGGGGTTCCTGCTACTCCGCACTCAAATCCACATCCCTGGACTGGTGTCCTTAGCCCTGACCCTTCGCTTTCAAAGCTCTCAAGCCAGCAGGGCACCGGGAGCGCCGGTTGGTTCACTGGTCCTGCCAGGATGATGGCTCTCCTGTTTCCCCAGGGCGCTGCTGGGCTCAGTGGACCGACTGTGTACAGAGGCGGCTCCTCCGCACTGACCAGAGGGAGCTGACGGTCCCGCCGCCCTGCCTCCCACCGCCCGACTCCGCAGTCACCCTGCGCCTGGCCGTCCTGAGGGGCCAGGAGCTGGACAGCGAGGCGGAGCAGTGCCTCTACGTGTCCACGCCCCTGGACCTCAGGCCTCGGATCAGGTGGGTGTGTGGGCCTGTTCCTGCAGGGCTGGTACGGAGCGCCAGCCACTCTGTCCTCCTAGGGTTACTCTGTGGGGTCCACAGTGATCAGCAGGCAGGTAGGCAAGGAAGGAAGGTGGGGAGGAAGGAGGCAGGCAGGGAGGGAAGCAGGGAGGGAGGAAGGAGGGAAGGAAGGAAGGAAGGAAGGAAGGAAGGAAGGAAGGAAGGAAGGAAGGAAGGAAGTGGGGAAGGAAAGAGAGAGGGAGGGAGGAAGGGAAGGAAGGAAGGCCGAAAGAAGTGGGGAAGGAAGGAGGGAGGGAGGAGGGTGTGAAGGCAGACCTATGACAATTCCCCCTCCAGGGGTCAGAAAGGGCTATGGGGCTTGGGGCTCACGAGATGAGGCCGAGGAGCAGCTACGGGAAGCAGGGGTCCAGAGAGAACAGAGAGTAAAGGCAGATGGCAGAAAATAGTGCACACAAGATCAGTGTGGAGAGGGTGGAGGGGCAAGAAGGCTCCGGGAGGCGGAGGGCCTGCCTCAGGCTGGGCCTCACCCTCACGGGGGATTCAAGCCCTTTCCCTGAGGGTGCTGTAGAGGGAGCCACCCAGGAGTCTTGGCCGAGGGGACGTGGCCATGTCTGGCTTTGAAGTTCTGCAGGCAGGGTGCCGAAGAGCCTCAGGAGGGCAAGAGAGGACTCGGGGAGGTGGCTTGGACTCTGGGAAAGGCAGAAAGTAGCGTGGACCCTGAGCTGGGCCCGTCAGGTGTCCCCAGCTCACTCCAACAGGCACTGACCACAGACAGGAAACGAAGGTTCCATTTCCAGGTGTGGCCAGGTCTAAGGGAACGATCCAGGGCAACAGGTGTCTTAGGAAGGTCATTCCAAGGATCGTAGGGATGGAGGTGGGGGGCCTTGACTGGAACTCCTGCAAGCTGCAGCTGAGGGAGAGAGACCTCCTGGCGGGAGCCCTGGTCCTGGACAGAGGGGCACAGCCACAGCCAACTGCAGCCACCAGGCGGGGCTGAAGGTGACAGTGTCCCCGCTGTCGCTGGAGCTCCGGCCTTCCCAGGCCTTCCCCCTGGCTGGACCAAGTACAGGTGGAGGCTATAGGAGTGAAGCTGTTGCCCGTCCATCCACAGAGGTCGGTCTCAGGGCCACAGGCAGGAAGAGCTAGGATACGGTGTGCAAGGCCGGCGCAGCCCCCTGAGGCCACCTGTGAGAAGTAGCCGGTGTCAGGAGCTCATGACGTTAAGACAGAAAGGACGAGGGAATGGCTCAAACACGCAGGACATGCCAATGTGACCTCTCAGGACCCAGGGGAGGAGTAGGCCATCGCCCAGAAGGCCCGGGACTCAGGTCCAGACGTGAAGGCCCGTGCTCCACCTACCCACTTAGGAGCTCCCTGAGTCCAGGCTGCCCCATGTGCCCGGGTGTCCTGATGTGTCACACACACTGACACCCATAGGGCACGTCATGCTTGGCATGCGTGCTGTGGAACCACAGCCTTGCTGTTGGGAGAACCAACGAGCATCGCAGGCGGCCCGCCGAGGAATCCGAGGTCCCGGGCCTTTAAATGGCCTGCATGAGGTGATCATTCCTAAGTGGCAGGGATGGTGTCTGGCCAGGCCCCGTCCCCTCCTCGCCTCCCTCTCTGGGTCATTACCCCGTGCAGGGAATGCACAGGGATCAGGCCGCGTGCCACCCATCTCTCTCTGCACAGCTGCAGCCTGGTATGGGCTGTAGCGGGGGTGACTTCTATTCCATCCTGCATTTGCCAAAAGGACACTGTCCACCCTCTCCAAGGACTTGAAAAGACCAGGGCAAGAGAGCAAGCTAAGGGCCACAGTACCCGAGGGCGCAGCCCCATCCTGTCCTCTGTCTCCCTCTTAGCTGCGAGCGGAACTGCCGGCAGGTGAATGCTGATGAAGATGTCCTCCTCAGAGTCACCCTGGAAGGTGACGCTCCCGAGGCCGTGTTTAGCTGGTACTTGGACAGTCCGTCTGTGGTGCAGGTGAGACCACAACGGGCCAGACCTGTGCTGAAGGCTGGGACCCTTCAGGGTTCGGCATCAGGGTCGGAGGGGTGGGGCAAGCACCGTAGGCAGTGGGGGGCTTGGGGGAGGGCGCAGCAGGCTGACTGGGTCCAGAAGACCAGGGGCTACGGGGACCCATGATCCAGGCCAAGGCTGCCTCCAGCTGGGCCGTCCCCAGGTGGGTGGTGGCAGGTGGGGCATGGGCCTGACAGCCAGGGCTCTTCGACAGGAGGGCGGTGTCTGTGGAGCCCCTTCCGGTCTGAGCCAGTTTCCTCCTCCCATACATTCTCTGCCTGCTTGCTCTGTCTCTGCCTGCCCTCAGGGACCTGTGTGCCGTCCCTCTGTAAGGGACCTGCACACAGCCCCGCCTCAGGTTCCACCAGCAGCGACCCTAATCTCAGGCAGACACACAGGTGGCCCGCTGAGGAGCCGGCCTGTCCAGGAAAGCCGGTGGGCCACGTCTGCTCGCCAGAGACAGATCTGCAAGGCCACCTGGGGGTCAGCAGCTGCTGTCCTGCTCTGGCCAGTGGGCTGACCCCGGCCTCTTTCAGGCCGAGCCCCTCCCGGCTGCCTGCAGTCTCCCGGGGTTCTGGCCGAGGTCCCCTAGGCTCCTGCAGACCAACGCCTCCACCCTGCTCCTGGACAGCAGCTCCCTGCGCTCCTGGGGACCGGTGACCTGGATCCGAGCCTCGGGTGAGAAGCCCTG
Source organism: Capromys pilorides (assembly GCA_004027915.1). Taxonomy (NCBI): domain Eukaryota; kingdom Metazoa; phylum Chordata; class Mammalia; order Rodentia; family Capromyidae; genus Capromys; species Capromys pilorides. Next base: position 10,956 of record PVKN010002007.1, read on the forward strand.
GCCTTAGCAGGGAGCCAAGAGAGGCAAAAGAGGGACCTACGGTGCAGCGTGGGGACAGGGCAGAGGCCCTGGAGTGAATCTACACAGCTTCCCCCCTGGAAGGCCTCTGCTGTGCCTCAGTTTCCCCATGTGGGGATGATAGAATGGTGATCACGCAGGAGGATGAGGGGATGCATGGAGACAGGCAGGTCATCCGCAGGTTGCACGGTGGTCGCCAGCCCTGTCAGGAGGATCTGGGCTTCCCGCATAAAAAAGCCCAGTGTGGTAAAGACAGGGTCTCACAACTGAAGAGTCCACTGATCCTCCTTCTCAGGGAGAATTCCTCAGAGTGCGTCTCCTCAGGTGGCCCGTCCACACCCACAGCAGGCAGGGTAACCTGGGTCTGGCTGAGTGGACACTCCTGGGCCCACCCCATGCCTCCCAGACTGAGTTGAGCTGAAGGAATTGGTGTGACTGATTAAAATTCTTGCTGGGCATGGTGGCACACATCAGGAGACCGAGGCAGGAGGGTCTCAACAAGTTCAAGCCCAACCTGGGCTACAGATCATGACCCTGTCTCAAAAACAAACAAACCAACACCCTCCCTTTCCTAGATCTTGGGCACATGTGCTTAAAAATAAAAGATGGGTGCCCGTCGCAGGCATGTGGGCGGCTCCTGTAGGTCACCTCCTTGCAGGGTTGGGGGCACCTGGAAAGGGGCAGGCGTCAGGCTGGGATGGATCCACCTGCTTCTGGGTCCTGGGTCTGGCCCCTTCTGGCTTCGTGACTTGCAGCACAGCAGCATTTGCCAGTAGGAATTCTCCTCAAGAAATCTCCCTGAGAAAGCTGCTATTATTGTGCAGCCTAAGGTCCCTTGGCTGGTAGATGACAGAACTGTCTGGTTCTCTTCTTCGACCTCTGCCCAGCTTCTCCAAGAGAGACCCTGGTGGGCTCCCTGCCTCAGGGGGAGCTGTGAGCTGGGGGCCTGAGGGAATCCACAGCGATCAGGAGAGGGGCCCTCCCCCTCCCCTCGCAGTCCTGAGGTGGGGAGCAGTTTTGAGACCCGCTCGTGACCCACACAGCCCCCCAAGCACGTGCTGTCTTCACTCTTAGCACTGACCGAGCAGGCGTATGGGGAGGACACCTTCGTGATCAGCACGCTGCCTCCCCCGCGGGCGCCTACCTGTACCATCCTCCCCGAGGAGGGCACTGTGCTGACCAGCTTCGCCATTCTCTGTGACGCTCCTGTGGCCCTGGGTCCCTTGGAGTTCTGCTTCTGCCTGGAATCAGGTACGTTCAGAGCCTCTGCTGTCCCTTCCACGCCTGGGCTGTCTGCTCCAGGCACAGGGACTGTGTCACTCTCTGTCTCAGGAGCTGCAAGGAATGTGTTCTATGGGTAAGAGAGGCTGGCAGGATGTGGGTCCCCTAACCATGGCCTGCACCCCAGGACACCCCAGGCGCTGACCACAGAGAAAGGACACACAGGTCCCCATAGCGGCACCTCCCTTCACGGGGGCCAAATGACCGCTGTCCTCAAATAAGGGCAGTGAAGGCTGACATGGGCGAGGAGACCAGGCAGTCTGGCCAGGTAGGGCTGTGCCCAGATGCTGCGCCCCCACCCATCCATGCACCAGGAGTAGCTGTGACCATGAACGTCTGGGGCAACTCGGGGAGGACTGTGGAGGAGTGTTGCATGGGACCCCCGACCGGTCCACGAGCCTGCCTTGCAAGTAGGGTCAAGCTAGCTGAAAGCAGGTGTCCAGGTGACAGACAGTCACATTATACAGGGCTTTCCACAGCCTCGCAGCATCCTGGCCACCCAGGGGATGTGTGCAGGGATTAGGATGGGGGGCACTGACTCCTCCCATCTCGGGGTGGCCAGTCCTTGCAGCCCCCTCTGGTTCCTTACCTCTTCCTGGCAGGCTTGGGTGCTCTGTGATGAGCCCCTCCCTCCCGTGAGCTCTGGAAGGGTTCCCCCAAACCTGTGCATGTGGGCAGGTGCTCCCATAGATCCAGGATCAAGCACCACAGGGACATAACCTATACCCCACAACTAGGGAAGGGGGACACAAGACTTGAGGCCCCTGGAAAGAGAGACGTGGAAATGTGGAGGTGGCAGGGCTGTGAATAGGACTGAGCTGGCAGGGAAAGTGACCAAGCAGGGCGAGTGGACTTCACCTGCACTCTAGGGAGAGGCCAGGCTAGCTCTTCTCATCCCCCTGGTGTCCCCTTAGGCCCCTCACCCCCAACTCATACCCATGACCAGAAAGGCCCACAGAGAACTGTGGTCCAGTCTAAGTTCTGACCTTCCTGGTTATCTGTACACTCCACAGTCGCTGGCCACTTGGGGACAGGTGGTTCCCCCTTGAGGATGCGAGCATATTCATTCACTCAGTCATTTTTACAACAAACACACACTGAATGCCAGGCTGTGTTCCAGGTGCCACGTATACAGCAGCAAACAAAGAAGAACCCAGGGGTGGTGACTCACACCAGTAATCCCAGCATTCGGGAGGCTGAGGCAGGAGGGTCCCTGTAAATTGGAGGCCAGCTTGTGATACACAGTGAGATCCAGGCCAGCCTGAACTATACAGTGAGACCCTGGCTCAAAAAAAATAAAAATCAATAAATACAAACAACAGTGGAAGTGCTGGGGCTTGTCATCTTCATAACCCAGTGCTGGGACAGCTAGTGAACAAAGAAGTGTATGGCAGGATCAGGGTTTTAAGCAGAGCTGCTTTGTAAAGGTGGCGACATTGGAGGGAACTCAGATAGGCTTCGAGCTAACTGTTGCTTCACTTCATTTTTCTCTTCCTTTTTCCTTCCCTCCTCTGCTTCCTTTCCTTATTTCTGGAACTTGCTTTACCACTTTGGGGTGTGTGTGTGTGTGTGTGTGTGTGTGTGTGTGTGTGTGTGTGTTTGTGTGTGTGTATGTGTGCTGAGCCTGCAAATTTTTCCTGCAATTTTAAAATGAATTCCAGGGAAAAATTAGTCCAACTTCATAGCAACCTGGAGGAGCCTAGAGAGGCAGTGAGCCAGCACACACGGCGTCCTCTTCCACAACATGTGGAATCCCAGAACGCCTGCCACGCCGTGGCCACACCCTCCAGAGCTGTCAATTTTGTGTCCTCAAGCCCTGGTGGCTCTCTGTCTCCCTGGGGCCCGGAGCTGCCCCTTCAGGGCTCAGTTTCCATTTGTCAGGTTCCTGCCTGTACTGCGGCCCCGACCCAGCCCTCCCCTCCGTGTATCTACCGCTTGGAAACGAAAACAGGGACTTTGTGCTGACAGTGGTCATCTCTGTCACCAATCAAGCAGGGGACAGACAGCAGACCCATGCAACAGTCAAGGTGGGTAGCTGCGATGGGACCTTCCCCTGACCCCAGTGTCACCACAGGGGTGACTGAGAGGAAGGTAGCCAGGTGGCCAGATGAATCACGGGTGCACTCGCTCCTTCGACAAATACTCACAGAGCATCTGCTACGCACGCACCAGGGCCCAAGGACACGTGGTCATCCGTGGTCTTGGGAGTGCTTGTGATGTAGTGGCCCGAGTGGCAGCAGCAGGGGTGGACTGGAGCAGAAGAGCCAGGCATGAGTGAGACCCACACCCTCAGCCTGTAGGAGGACAGAGATCAGATCCCAGGCGGACCCTGGGCTGAGCCTGGATAGAGAGAGGCCCAGGAGGCTCCAGGCTCAGCAGCAGAGGCAAGGGACCGAACATGGCCGAAGAGGGACCTGGAGGTGGGGAAACGGCTCGTTCACGCCTTAGCTTTGGTGGCCGTGGGCTGCCTCAGCCACAGGAAGCGCCCAGCCCAGGCCCACTGTGATATCAGGTGCCAGACTCTGAAACAGGGACCGCTGAGCCCAGCCCTTGTTTCTGCGTCAGGTGGGACTTGGTGACACTCATGTGGAGGACGTGGTGTTCCAGGCTGCAGTGCTGGAGAAAATCACCGCCACTCTGCAGGGCGACGGAGGCCCCGAAGGGCTTCTGCAGCTGGCCAAGTCTGTGTCATCCGTGCTGAACTGGGACAACCTGAGTCAGAGCTTTGGGCCATCGCTGGAGACGGACACCAGGCAGAAGGTGGGGCCAGGATCTGTGTACAGCCCCTGGGGGTGGGGAGCGAGGTTTATGGGCCCTTGGAGCAGAAGCCACCGTGCCCTGCATCCTGTCCCTCTCTGGTCCTTCCAGTGAATGCCCTAAAGTGAAAACACCTTCCTGGCAGGTCCCCCACCCCCTCTCTCATTGTCACAAGGTCACAGCTTCTGGAAGCGGAAGGGAATTTCATTGTGAAAAGATTGCTAGGGGGCTGGGGAGGTCACGCTGCAGTCTAAGAGCTGCCTGGCAAGTGTAAAGACCCAGGTTTCATCCTTGGTACAGCATGTTGTGCCAGCCCCGGGCCCTCAGGCACGCTGAGTTGGCCACCAAAATGGCACGGTGGTGCACACCTGCAATCTCAGCGCGGGGGAGGCTGAAACAGGAGGACCGCTGAGAGTCGGAGCTGCATAGCGAGTCGCTCTACCAAATAAGTAAAAATTTTAAAAAGAAATGATTTAAGGGCTGGCCAAACAGCTCAGCGGATTAAAGTGCCTATAACCAGGCACAGGGGCCAGGGATTCAATCCCTGGGGCTGCTATGCCGGCCTCGTCCCCAGAGCCTGCTAAATTGGCAGTGGAGACTGGGCATGGTGATGCGCGCCTGTAATCCCGGCTCTTGGGAGGCTGTAATCAGGCAGACCACTAGAAGTCCAATCTAGTAGTGAGACCCTGAACACTCTGTAGACCCTTCCCTAAAATATAAATAAATAAATAAATAAACAAACAAACAAATAATAAATGATTAAGAAAAAAGACTGCTAAAATGATACATCTGTTGGTACCACTAGTGGTACAAGCTGCCCAATAGGTGGTTCAGGAACACACAAAGACACAGGTGGCTCAGGGGGCCACCAGTGGGCCGGCCCACGTTCTCAGAGCAAGCCCAGGTTTATGGGTTGTGCCGCCTAGCCACCGCTCTGGCTCCAGACCTTCCGGAAACACCTCCATGGGGCCCCCGGAATGACACTTCCTCTTCTTGTCTTTCTCCCCCTGCCAAGGTTAGAGAGCTTGTGCTGGGCTCCCTGTGCACAGTCGTGGCCAGCCTGGAGGGCATGCAGAGGGTACAGAGGCTGGCCGAGGTGCTGAGAGAGCTGACCCACCACCGCGAGCTCGTGCCCGTGGCCCAGGTGAGTTTCCACCTGCTGAGCCTGCCACGAAGCGTCGCCTGCACAACACGTGGGTGACAACCTCGCAGGCATAGGTCAGAGGTCCACGGGGCCTCTCAGCCACAGGTTCTCCCAGGCCACAGGCTTGGTCTCCCCTCGTGTCTTGACTCCCAACCTTTCTCTGCCTCACTTTCCCCCCTCCTCTACCAAATAAATGGCTTGCTCTCAAGTCCCTGCCTTGGGATCTACTCCTTGAGCTTTGTCATCAAAGCACCATGTTCCCAGGGGTATGGTAGCCATGGTTTAAAGAAAAAGCCATGATAGCCTGCCCATAGTCTCAGCACTGCGAGTGGCTGCGTCAGGAAGACCGCGAGTTAGAGCCCCGCCTGGGGCAACTTAATGACTCAGCAAGACCCTGCCTCAGCATAAAAGGGCTGGTGGGGAGAGTGTAGCTCCACTCGGTGACCCTGGGTTCAATCCCCAGCACTGAAGAAGAAAAATAAAAAAAAAAGAGCCATAAAAACAGTAAGAGGGGAAAATGGCCCACCGACCCACAGAGGGACCAAGCCTCAAACTCTCCTGCCTGAGCCAGCAAGGCTGGTCTTTAGTTCAGGAGCTGTGGTGCACTGACGCACCTGCCCCTCCATCCTCCTGGGCATCTGCACGTGATTCATGCACTCCTGCATTCAGCACCCGCTTCCTGAACACTGTGGTACCAGGTGCCAAATCACTGGGGACTCAGAAGCAAGTCACACACAAGGACACCGCCTGCTGGCACTTTCAGACTGTCAGGGAAGCTGGATGTAAAACAAGAAATTCAACAGATACAGCAAAACTGGAATAAGTGCTATGTCTGTCTATTCATTCATCCATATGTTTATCCTCTTTTGATCTGTCCAACCATCACCCATCTATCCGTTCACATACCATCTACCTTCGTATCCATCATCCAACCATCATCTATCCATCCATTTACCCATCACCTACTTTCCATTCATCCATCAACCTTCTTCAATCCATCCATCCCTCCATCCACCTATCTATCCACCCATCCATCCATCCACCCATCCACCCATCCACCCATCCATCCATCCACCCATCCACCCATCCACCCATCCATCCATCCACCTATCTAGCCATCCACCCATCCATCCATCCACCTATCCATCCACCCATCTACCCATCATCTATCTAGTCACCTAGCCATCTTCCACCTTCCATCCACCCATCCACCCATGTACCCATCATCTGTCCATCCTTCTTCTCTCCACCTTCTACCCATCCCCCTGGGCGGCAGTGTTGCTGGATGCCTACCCACTGTGCTGAGGCCATGGTGGTTTGAGGCTCTCAGGGAAGGACACACAGACGGACCTGGCTATGCTCCTGGGGGATCTTATAGCCTCATAAGGAGGCAGGACCTGGTCTCTGATCAGGGATCCAGGCAGCCCATGTGATGCTCGCTTCTGGCCTAGCCCTCCTGCTCCCCTCCAGCGCAGCTCTTCTCCCTGACAAGCAGTGATCCATGTGGGCTAGGACTCACACTGCTGTTCCTTCTCTGATTGAACCCCATGGCAGGCCAGCCAAGCTCTGTACCTCGCCAGTGAGGCCCTGTTGACAGCGAGTGCCACAGTCCGTTGGGAAGACCAGAGGCGCCAGGTGGCCACCAGGGACCTGCTTGTGGCTGTGGGAAGTGTACTGGATGTGTCCCTGAGCTACGGACCAGAGGAGGCTGGGGGGACGAATGCCAGCCAGGTGGGTGTCCCGGGTCAGATGTGGATGTCACAGCCACTGTGTGCCCGGCTCACATCACATTCCTGGATGGGTTCCTTCTCCCTCTAGCAGATGAGGAAACTGAGGCAGAGAGGCCACACTGCTTCCCAAGGAGCTGGAGGGAAAGTTTCGGGGAGCAGCTCCATGGGGAAGCGACGGAGGCAGAGTGGTGCTATGGGCGGAGCACAGCTCTGGATGGGGCGGCCTGAGCCTGACTCAGGTGCCTGTGCCTTACAAGCCCTGGGCCTCCAGCAGGTCACATGGCTTCCTAGGCCTCATTTCCTCATCTGTAAATGGAGGTGCCCTGACTCATGCTGCACGAGCCCCACTGGGGGAGGAAACACATGCGCAGCGCCCTGGAGCATGCACGCATGCGCGCGTACACACCGCATGCGCGCACGTGCACACTGCATACGCGCACACCGCATGCGTGCATGCAACACCTTTCATCCATGGTGAGCGTTGAACACAGACACACACATACACACACACACACACACACACACACCATCTGTGCCCTCCTGGGCTCTGGGCAATCATCCAGTCCCCGAGGTCTGCACAGCACCCTGCATCATCCACAGGGTGCTGTGGACAGTGGCAGGGACAGAGCTCAGCCCAGGCACCGAAGGTGTTGATCCTCAGGCTCCCTGCCAGCCAGGACAAGACCTGGATAGAGTGTGGCTGTCGGCAGCACGGAGGGCCATGTGGCTCCACACAGGGACCCTAAGTGTGACGCTACCCTGAGTCCTGGCTTGTAGCCCCAGTGATGGCCTCAGGTCATTTCTCCTTCTGTGCCTCTGTTTCCCCTTCTGCTCGCTCTGGGAGCACAAGGCATTAGCTGAAGCCAGGAGTGGAGGTGTCCGAGCGTCTGCTCTCAGGGTCACCCACAGTGCTATCTTTCCCCCTCTTTGCGCTGTCACTCCTGGTCCCTACACGAGGTCCCACATCAGCCTGGTGACATTCCCTTAAATGGACAGGGTAGCCCTGGGTGGTGGCTCTCAGTGGTGTCCTCTTGCTTCCCTTTCCAGGTGACCTCAGTGGCCTCACTGCTCAGGGTGGCAGAGCGTGTGCAGACTGCCCTCCTGCTGGGCACGTTGCCTGGGGGACTTCCGGCCACCCTGGCCACCCCCTCCATCTCCGTGTACACAAACAGGTAACCGAGAAGCTGATGCCATGACCTCACACCCTCTACCCCCATATCCCAAGAGCCCATGACTGGCAGAGCCCGGGAGGCCAACCCTGAGCTGGGAACTGAGGGTCCCAGAGAGGACAGGGAGGGACCCGGTGCCCAGTGTCACTGAGCGAGTGAGGAGATGTCAGCCTGCATCTGTGGGGACAGATGTCAGCCTGCATCCGTGTCCTGCATGTGCTGGGGCCTGCATGGATCCGTGCTTGCCGGGGGTCTCCCCACCGAGTGCTGCTACTCTCGAGCCCTGGCCAAAACCTGGGGATGGCTCCCCCACCCCAACCCCATCAGGGCCTGTGCTGAGGCTCCAGGTACAGAGTGCCCACCCGCAAGTCCTCCAGGTGTCCTCTTGTGTCCCAGGACAGTGTCTGGCCCAGAGCCAGGCTCTGAACTGGGTCCCCAGGTAAATCAGACAGCACGAGGTCAAAGGGCAGAAAGGTGGGGCCAGGGGAGGCCTGGCACCAAAGGTCAAGGTAAATAGGAAAGATAAACCTAAACAAACACCCACATCCAACCTGGGCGTGGTGGCGCATGCCTGGGATCCCAGCACACAGGAGGCCATGGCAGGACAGTGGCTGCCACATGTTCCAGACCACCCTGGGCTACGTAGCGAGCCTTTGCCTCACAAAATAAGACCCATGTTGATCACCTCCTATGTTGCCAACACTATAGCAGGGAACAGAGCTGGGGCCTCCAACCCAGCAGGGGACCCACTGCGGCTGACCCTGCTCCTGCCACCCCAAATACACAGCGCCATCCACAGGCGCAAGAATTCACGGCTTGTCCTGCCTCAGAGCGGGCCCTGACCTCCTCTTTTCTCCGTCCCCGCCCTGCGGCCAGGATACAGCCGAGGAGGTGGAGAAGGGCCCCGCTGCACATTACTGCTGCGAACTCCGCGACCTTCACACTGCCCGCCACAGCCCTCTGCTGTACAGAGCACGCGCAGGAGCCTGTGGATGTCAGGGTAACACAGCCATGGCCTCATGGGGGACAGCAAGGCCCTTTGCCGGAATCTGCTCACCAAGGCTGGTGACAGTGCTGTCAGTGACACAGCAGCACCTCACCCATGATAAGACTCAAAAATCGGCCAAACAGCATCAGGAATTCACACCGCAGACAACCAAATCCCCCCTCTTTCCTGTGCATGTTGGGGAAGACTCAGAGGGCTTCACGTCCCAGCCATTGCTCAGCCAAACCAAGTCTCTGCTGGGGGTTCCAGGACCACCCACTCCTGGGAGGCCGCAGTTCTGAGGGGCAGAAACACACCCCCAACCCAGTGGCCACCAAGGCTGGGGGCCTCCGTCTGCTCCTTAGTGCCAGGGCTACTGGCCTGCCTCATTTTTTAAAAAATTTTTAAGTGTCATTAGAGCTGGGCATGATGGCGCATGCCTGTAATTCTAGCACTTGGGAGGCTGAGGCAGGAGGATTGGTGCAAGTTCGAGACCAGCCTGGGCTACAAACGTGAGCTCAAGACCCTGTCTCAAAAAGACAAAAAAAAAAAAAAAAAAAGTGTCTTTGGACTACATGAGATGTGGTGTTAAACTTTCTTGCTTCCTCTGTCTTCCTTCCTTCCTTCCTTCCTCTCTGGCCGGCTCAGCCTGCCCTGGGGGTGGGTCTGGCGCAGCATGTGGTGTGCCTGGATTGGACTGCAGCCCTGCGGTTGCCTAAGCTTGCCTAAGCAGGCGCTTTAGACCGCTGAGCCATCTTGCTGGCCCAGGCCTGCCTCATCTTACAGCATAGGGACCGGATCATCCCTGGCCCCCAGAACCTCGGCAGACCCCGTCCGCTCTCTGTTCCAGATGATGAGCTTCCTGAAGAGCCCCTTCCCGGCCGGCAACGGGTTCGCCGTCAGCGGCACGGTGGGCAGCCTGAGCCTGAGCAGCCCCAGCGGACGGCTCATCCCTGTGAGGAACCTGACCGAGAAGGTCGAGGTAGGAGTCGGGCGCTCGGAAGCAGACAGGAAGGCCTTCGGCTTCTTAAGCTTGGTTTGGGCCAGAAGTTGGCTGATTATGCAAACTTCAGCCAAAGAGGGACTCTTCAAAATGATCCCTACCCAGGACTGGGGAGATGGCGCAGCAGACTGAGCGCCTGCCTAGGCGAGCGCAGGGACCCGCAAATGCGTGTGGAGCCGGCCCCGCCCCCGAGTGCGAAGAGCCGGAGACCAAGTCTGGGCATGGTGGCGCTACGCAGTGAGACCCTGTATAAAAACACATACATTGAAAAAAAAAATCTCTGTCTTACCTTAGACATTACTTTTTTTTTTTTTTTTAATATTAATGGATGGCTCAGCCTGCCCTGGAGGTGGGGCTGGTGCAGCATGTGGTGCCAGGAATCAAACTTCGGTCTCCGTGGTTGCCTAAGCTTACCTAAGCAAGTGCTTTAGGCTGCTGAGCCATCCCGAGACATTAATTACATTTCGCCTAAAGCCATGTGTTATCTTTTGTCCATCTTTTGGTGTAGACAAGAAATATTTCTCCTTTTATACATTAGGTACAGGGTCTCACTCTGCAGCTGGGACTCTTAGTGATCCTCCTGTCTCCCCATCAGTGGGATTACAGGCCTGCGCCACCCCATGCTTGACCTCCAGAACCTAGTCTTGGTGTCCGGCTCAGTGCACCGGGGTGCGGGGTGTGTGTGTGTGTGTGTGTGTGTGTGTGTGTGTGTGCAGCATGTGGTGCTGTGATCAAACCCTAGTCCCCAAGCTTGCCTAACCAAGCACTTAGTCCACTGAGCTGTCTCACCGGCCCTAAGAAATTTTCCTCTTTAGGTGCATCTGTCGATGGATTTTTATCACCTCCATTGCATAAGTGTAACTTATAAAATTCCCAATTAGATTTAATTTCTTTTTCTTTTGTAGTGCAAGAGATTGAACCCAGGGCCTCACACATGCTAGGCAAGCGCCTTCCCACTGAGCTACCACTTTATCTTTGTTTTCTTTAAAGTTAAAAGATACAAACATACCACAGTACAGTAAGACACCGGATTCTTCCAAGCTCGTAATGATTTTTTCCTAGTCATTGACAGTTTTCTTACCAATGACATTTTCATTTGCTGGTTGATTGTTTGGTACCAAGGACTGGACTCAGGACCCTCGAGCTGTGCTACAGCCCCAGCCCTTTTTGGATGGGATCTTGATAAATTGCCCAGAGCTTGTGATCCTCCTGCCTCAGCCTCCCAAGCCCTAGGATTACAGCCGTGCTCCATCACACGTGGCAGTAACAACTAATTTAATGACAATTTTTAGGCATGTCCACATCCTCATCCCTGGAGCCCAGTGCTACCAGGGACTTCACCTCTGTGACCAGCCAAAGGGAGGGAGGGTGCACAGGAGGGGTCTCTGGATGGGTCACGGGCCTAGGGGAACCACAGGGGTCTCATAAGATGGCAATGACGGAGATGGAGGGCACTGAGGCAGGAGAGGAAAGGGGGTTGGCTGGCAGGCGCAAGGGAAGGTGTGAGGCCAGGGTCAGGAGCTGAGATGAGTGCTTGACTTCCAGAAGCGGGAAAAGGGACAAAGCAGCTACTGGCCACTTCCGGAAGGCCTGGAAGGAGGCCCTGGGAAGCTGCTGGGACCTGAGTGCAGTGCGGCAGCCCACTCCCTGACCCTCAGCATTTGGGAGGCTGAGGCAGGAGGACCGTGGCTGGTCTGAGGCCGGCCTGGGCCACCCAGTAAGCGAGCCTCTGCCTCAAAAAAAAAGCAGAAAGAAAAGACACCCATCTTAGAGTTTTGGCCCCTACAACTGTGAGATGAACAATCTGTGCTTTGCGAGGCTGCCTGGCTCTGCCTGGGGGCATCTGCTCTTAGGAGGGTGCACAGCGTGGATTTCGGTCCCTGGGGCTCGCCTCACCCAGCGCTGGACCGCAGCCCTGCGGCAGCCTGGCTGGCTGGCACCTCTTCCCAAGCGCCCCCTTGATGTCCTTGTCTCTCACACAGATTCTGCTGCCCCGGCCTCTGGAAGGACACAGCGCACCAACCGTGTTGAACCTGACCAGAGCGGAGGTTCTGCAGGTCAACGTGACCTCAAGGGGGTCGGCTCTGGGGGTGCAGCTGCACTGGGGACCTGGCGTCCCACTCACACTCAGCTTGGGCTACGGCTACCACCCCAACGCCACCAGCTATGATGCCCAGACCCGCCTGCCACCAGTGGCTGCTCCAGGTACCCCGTGCTCCCCGGGCTGTTTCTTGAGCTGCTTCCTGGGGTGTGGCCGCCTTCCAAAGTGAGGACTGGAGCCAGGCTCCAGGCTGAGGCAGGAGGGTTGCTGCAAGTTCGAGGCCAGGCTCTGCTACAGAGTGAGCTCAAGGCCTCAGCTATACAGCGAGACCCTGCCTCAAAAGAAAAACAAAAGTAAAGGAAATGTGAGGATCAGAAGCCATGGGGAGAAAATAACAAAGAAAAAAATCCCCTGCCACTCAGATGAGCTGGCCACGTGGCTCCTGGGCCCTGAGGAGCTGCCCTTCGGGGAAGGCATCTACTACCTGCACGCAGCCCCGGAGTCTGACCTGGAGCTGGCCCCTGGTGAAGACCCTACTGTTGGCATCACCACTTTCCTGTCCCACTGTGTGTTCTGGGACGAGGTTCTGGAGACCTGGGATGACTCTGGATGCCAGGTAAGGAGAGGGAGAAGAGGAGGGCGGGCTGTCGAGCTGTGTCTGGTCAGGGAGGGTCCCCCTTGGGGTCTCTGCCCTGGTGTATTTGGTTTTTTTTTTTTTATTTTTAATGCGACAGAGTCTCACTACATAGTTCAGGCTCATCTTGAACTTGTGGTGACCCTCCTGTCATATACCACCACATCCAGCTAGTGCAGCGTCTCGCATGCACCACAGGGCCTTTGCACATGCCACCCCCTGGGCTCAGCGTGTACCCTACCTTACTGTCCCCTGCTTTCTGGAGAACACTGTCCCTGACCCATGGCCTTTGGTATACACATGCCCCTTCACACATGACAGTGGGGCCTCTAGGTTCAAGGTCACATAAGTAATGTCCAACTCCCTGAGGGCACCTGGCCCCCATTTGGCTCCCCTTTGGGAATAAATGATCATAGGGAGTGGAAGCTGAGGCAGGAAGGCCTGGCTGCAGGCCACTGGGGCCCGAGGTCCTTCTGAGGGAGTGAGCTCAAAGCCATCCCCTCGTCTGTACCAAGTACAGGGTCCCACCTTCTGCTTTATCTTCTCAGATCTTCACGGTGACCAAGAGAGAATTGTTATCCCCACTGCACAGACAAAACAGCTGAGGTTTGGGCCCAGTGTAGGGGTGGGGGCCTGTAACCCCAGCATTTTGGGAGACTGAGGCAGAAGTGTCAAAGGTTTGGGAGGATGAAGCAGAAGTGTCGCCCCTGCATGAGCAATTCAGAAGACCTGTGTCTAAACAAAAAATAGAGAAAGGAATGCTGGGTTCGGTTCCCAGGCCTGCCAAAACCATAAACAGTGAAATAAAGGTTTGAGAGACTCCAGTCCCTCACCTCGAATCCCACACCTCCTGTGGAGAGGTGTGGGACTCCAGGCCAGCTTTGTCTGGGTCAGGAGCATGACCCCGGCATGTGCAACACTGCCGTCCCTCTGTGAATCCTGCTGAGCCCTGCATGGCTCTTGGCCTCGTCAACTGCCACCATCCCTGCCTCAGCCCGCTGGCCTCTGCCCCAGGAAGTGGCAGCACTGACACTGGGTTTCAACAGACGCTGGCTGTGGGGCCCCCAGAGCCATCTCTGGGTGTCCCCGGCCTTCCCTCCCACGAGAGCCCTGTGAGGTCCCTGCCCCACGTCCTCCTCCCTCCCTGGCCCCATCCCCCTGCAGTGCCCTCTTGGCAGGGACCCCTGAGTATCCCAGTCTCCTGCTGCTGGATCCTGCAGTACTCTGTCCCCTCCCTAAGTCAGCAGCCTCCACAAGGAATGGAGTTTATCACCCTTCCTTCTCCATCGGAGATCACACGCACTTTTTTTATTCATCCACTAAGTGATCACCATGCCCCAGTGATCAGGATATGATGGTGAGAGAGACCAGTGAATTCTAGCTAGGTGTGGTGGTCCACACTTGTAATCCTAGCTCAGTGGGAGGCTGAGGTAGGAGGATAGTTGTGAGTTCAAGACCAGCCTGGGCTACAAAGTGAGCTCAAGGCCAGCCTGAGCTGCATAGTGAGATCATGTCTGAAAAAGACCAAAATAACCTGTCTCAAAATTAAAAGAAAGTGCTCAATGTAAAAAAAAAAAAAAAAAAAAAAAAAGTGCTCAATGTAGTTCAAAGGCCCTGGGTTCAATCCCCAAAACCTAAAAATGAATGAATGCATGGATGGATGGATGGATGGATGGATGGATGGATGGATGGATGCATAAATGCACTGAGCCCTTACCTAGCAGGGGACACAGGAAGCAAGTGACACACAAAAGCCTAAGGTCTACGGACATGAAGCCCTGTCCCCTGTCCCACAAAGCCCACAAGGAGGAGTCAGGACAAGCGCTTTCCAGCTGTGATTCCTCATCATACCCACTTCCCTTCCGGCTGCTGTATACTGGAGGTCCCAGAGCCCCAGGCAGCACAAGAGAAGGCAGGCGCCCAAACGCTGGTGGCGCTGGTGGCGCAGCCTCCGCAAGGGGCCAACCAGAGCATGCGCATCTTCCCAGACTTCCCTGCTCCCGGAAATCCCTCAAGGGCGCGTGGCAGGCAGGGAGCGCATGCGCATGTGCGCGCACAGAACCCTGGGGTTCAGCCCCAGTCCAGGTGAGGCAGGAGCAGAGGCAGGGAGCTGGGCTGTGCTTTCAAACAGCCATGGGGCAACCCTACGCCAGCTGTGACCTTGGACAGGTCACCCAGTCTTGCTGAGCGGTCCCATCCTGAATGGGAGCTGCGGAGTGGTGAGCTGGGGACAGGAGGTGTCTAGCACATGGGCCGCCCCTAGCCAGAGTGACAGCTATGGCTGCGTGAAACGCTGGGGCTGAGAAGGCCACACTGCTGCAAAACAGAAATCAAAGAGATGATGACCAGGGGAAAGGAGGAACTTAGCTAAACCCGAGTTATTTGGAAATTTACAGTTTTCAAGTACAAAGGTGAGTTCTTAGATATGTCTTAGGCTATTAAAAATTGAGCTGGGGGCTAAGCACGCTTACTGGAAGAAAGATAGCCTCTTTAACAAATGGTGCTGGAAAAAATGGCTCTCTACATGCTGAAAACTAAAGCTCGACCCAAGTCTAAAAAAAAAAATTAAAAAAAAATTGAGCTGGGTTTGGTGGCATAAGCCTGTAATCCAATCCTTGGGAGGCTGAGGCAATGAGAGCACCATGAATTTGACACCAGCCTGAACCACAGAGTGAGACTTTGTCACACACACACACACACACACACACACACACACACACACACATTGTGAACTTGCTGTTCCTTATAGATACAGATACAGACCTATGAGGTCATCTCATAGTACTCATTGAGAAGCCATTAGTAAGTAAATGAGATCATCAAGTTTGTTGGAAAACCGCCACTGAATTACCTGAGTGGCCAGAGAAGGCTCCAAATCTCCAGCCCCTGGCCGGGGGTGGGGGTGGTGGGGGTGGGGTGGAATGACCACAAGGAGTCTGAAAGCCAGTGTCTGTGAGTGGACACCAGATGACAACAGCTGCGCTGCTCGCTTACGGGGTCCACGGATGGATCCTGGGGTTTGGAGGACCCCTCACAGGCTGGGGTGCAGCGACGTGCCTGCTGCGCATGAGGCCTGGAGAACCACAAAGGCTCTTCATGCTGGGCGGTCTGGGACCGTAGGCCTTTTGCCTGGCTGTTGTTCGAGTCTCTTCTCGGAAACTGGCCCGCCCTTCTGAGAGGATTTGGGCCCTGTACCTCTGGGCTATGGGCCAACCCCTGACCCGGCTTAGAAAGGTGAGGACAGCCACGGAGTCATCGGGGCGGAAGACAGCTGGCTCCGGCTCTGTGCCCAGGCTGAGGCCTGTGACAGCCACCTGCTGGGTTGCAGCAGGCCCCGCCAGTGTCTGCCTTCCCAGGTGCTGGAGCAGACAACTTTCCAGATGCTGGGCTCCTCTGTTCCCCCTCATTCCTTCCACCTTGTATGCCCTGCAGTGAGATGGCGGTGTGGGTGGTGAGACTGGGTTAAATCTTCCTAAGTATGACTCTGAGCTAGCTGAGGGCCTTGGGGATGGCTGGGTCCAGGCCACCCTGTCCCCTTGCCACTATGGCATTACAAGTATATGCCACCACACCTGGCTTTAGACAGAGTAGATCAACAAGATGCTCTCTGTGAATGATGGATATGAAGTGGTTGTTAAAAATCCAGACTGAGAGGCCAGGAAGATAGCTCTGTGGCACAAGTGCCTGCCAGGCAAGTGCAAGGTCGTGAGTTCAAACCCTGGTACCACAAAAAAAAAAAAAGGAAAAAGAAAGAAAGAAAAGAAAAAGAAAAACAGAGCTGGGTGTGATGGTACATGTCTGTAATCCCAGCAGTTGGAAGGCTAAGGCAGGAGGATCAGTGCGAGTCTGAGACCAGTCTGGGATACAAAAGTGAGCTCAAGGTCAGTCTGAACTGCACAGCAAGACCCTGTCTCAAAAAAAAAAAAAAGAAAGAAAGAAAGAAAAGAAAAAGAAAAAAGTCCAGACTGGCTGGGTATGGTGGCGCACACCTATCATCCCAGCACTTGGGAGGCTGAGGCAGGAGGATTGGTGTGAGTTCGAGACCAGGTTGGGCTACAAAAGTGAGTTCAAGGCCAGCCTGAACTACTGCATAGCAAGATCCTGTCTCAAAAAGACAGAAAAAAAAAAAATCCAGATTGTACAGTAGGCCTAGAATCCTAGCACCCGGAAGGCCGAGGCAAGGAAGGTCACCATGAGTTTGAGTCTCACACAGTGACCCTGACTCAGAAATAATGATGATGATGATGATGATAATTTCAGCTGGACATGATGATGTAACCCTATAATTCCAGCACTTGGCAGGATGAGGCAAGAGGATTGGAAGTTTAAGTCCCATTTAGGAAACTTGGCAAGACCTTGTCTCAAAATAAAAAATCAAAAAGAAGAGGTGAGGGCTGTCAAGACAGCTCAGCTGACTAAGCACCTGCTTAGGCGAGCTCAGAGACCCGGGCTCAATCCCTAGTACCACGGGCCGCGCTGGTCCCAGCCCTGGACACGACACGCTGAGCCAGCAGCCAAGACTGGCCGTGGTGGCGCACGCCTGTAATCCTAGCGCTAGGGAGGCTGAAAACAGGAGGATCACTGTGAGTCGGAGCTGTGTGGCGAGGGCCTGTACCAAGTACATAAAGCAGGAAGGGCTGGTGACGCAGATCAGAGACGGGACGCTCTGGCGTTCAGCCTCCCGTGCTGAAGGATGTGAGGGATGAGTGATGGATGGAGGGGTGGACACACAGACAGACTGACAGGCAGACAGACAGACTGACAGGCAGACAGACAGAATTTTAAAATTAATTTTCATTAAATAAAAAGCCCAGGGGAATCCTGAAGCTGGGGTCCCAGCAGTCACCCGGTGCTGCTGTGCCCCAGTGACCAGGGAGTGATCTCAGGTAGTAAGAAGGTGTCTCTCTGCGCATGCCCTTGTCACATGCTCCCCTATCCTGGGGACCGTCTCTAGCGTGCCCATGGCACCTGATGCCACATAAATGCTACGTGCACTGTCGCCATCGGCGTAGGGAATAACAGCAAGGAAAAACTTAGGCCTGCTCCGCATAAAAACACGTGCAAAGGGCTGGCGAGATGGCTCAGCAGTCTAGAGCCCCTGCTTAGGAAAGCTTAGGCAAGCGCAGGGACTGCGGTCCGATCCCCAGCACCACATGTGCCGCCAGCCCCACCCCCAGGGTGAGCTGAGCTGGCCATAATATATAAAAAACAAAATAAGACAAAAAATGTGTGCAGGAGGCCAGGGAGGTAGCTCAGTAGAGTAAGTGCTTGCCTGGCAAGCACAAGGTCCTGAGTTCAATTCCTGGTGCCACAAAGAAAAAAAAAAAGTACTGCAAAAAACGTGCAAAAAGGAGCATCTAATTCTACCTGTTCAACGGTTAAGAAAACAAGACTAAAATATTTTTCATCTGTGCTGGCCCGGTCTGACTGTCTGCAGTGGCGCTGTAGGGAGGGCAGCGCCGCCTCTCTCGGGCTCCAGGGAGCGCGTCCCTGAGCCCCACGCGGCCTGTCCGGGTTGCAGGTGGGGCCGCGGACCACGCCCACCCGGACGCACTGCCTCTGCAGCCACCTCACCTTCTTCGGAAGCACCTTCCTGGTGATGCCCAACGTGGTCGACGTCCGGCAGACGGCAGAGCTCTTCGCCACCTTCGAGGACAACCCGGTGGTGGTGAGCACCGTGGGCTGCCTGTGCGTGCTCTACGTGCTGGCCGTGATCTGGGCGAGGAGGAAGGACCTGCAGGACCGGGCCAAGGTGAGACCACGGGGCCCACATGGCGAGGGCGCAGGGGCTGCGGGGCGGAGCCCGGCAGGCTGCTGGTCTAGGGCCTGCCGTGCACAATGGCCTCTCAGCCTCTTTCACTCAATTTTAATTTATTAGTGGACATTGGCAAGGTGTCATGAACATGTTGATCATGGAGAGTCAGTGTATGTACAGAACACTTCATTCTTGTGTCAGATGCGGTGGCGCATGCGTATAATCCCAGCAAGAGGGAGGCCGAGGTGGAGGATCTCAGTGAGTCTGAAACCAGACTGGGCTACGCAGAAAGACCCTGTTCCCAGAAGTGTGATACTTTTTATGTTCTTTTACCCTCTTCTCCCCTTACCCGCCACAGCTCTTGGTTCCCTTCTCATTTGCAAAAGAGCTATCTGCTTGGTTTTTGTTACCTATCTTGTTTTGCTCTTTGTTTTTTATTTATTTGTTTATTTTGCACATGTGGGTCTGATTTATTTCACTTACCAATATAGTCTCCAGTTGCATACGCTTATCTACACAAGGCTCAAATTTATATTTTTTGTAGCTGAGTAATACTCCATTATGTAAAACTACTACACTCTTTTTAAAAACTTTATTTATTTATGTTACGGCTGGCTCAGCCTGCCCTGGGTGAGGGGCTGGCACAGCATGTGGTGCCAGGGATTGAACCGTGGTCCCTGTGGTTGCCTAAGCAGGTGCTTTAGACCACTGAGCTATCTTTCTGGTCCCCACCTTTTCTATATTTCTCAGTTGATGGACACTTGGGTTGTTTCCAAGATTTAATTATCCCAAATTGCACTGCGATGGATATGGATGCGCATAGGTCACTGTGATATGAGAATTTTAGTTCTGTGGGAAAAATACATAGGAGGGGAATGGCTGCTTTGAATGGTCCCTCCCATCCTAGCTTCTTGAGCAACTTCCACTCAGATTTCCATAATGATTGTACCACCTTGCACTGCCACTAACCGTGGAAAGCGTTCCTTATACTTCATATCCTCTCCAACGTTTTTATGTTATTTATTTATTTCTTGTCGTTTTGAGACAGGGTCTCACTATGCAGTTCAGGTTGGCCTTGAGCTCAGTTTTGAAGCCCAGGCTGGTCTCGAACTCACAGTGATCCTCCTTCCTCAGCCTCCCAAGTGCTGCGATTATAGGCATGAGCCACCATGCCCTTTTTTTTTAATTAAAAAAAAATTTAATGGATTTGGTTGTTACAGGGTCGTACTACACAGCTCGGACTCAGTGATTCTTCTGCTTTCAGCCTCCCCAGCGCTGGGATCACAGGCGTGCGCTGCCACCACCATGCCAGGACTCTGGCGGGCTCAGCCCACCCTGAAGGCAGGGCTGACGCTGCATGTGGTGCCGGGGATTGAACCAAAGTCCCTGCACTTACCTAGGTGTACCTAAGCAGGCTCTCAAGTCTGCTGAGCGGTCTCGCCAGCCCTTGCTCTTTATATATACTTTGGGTTTGTCGTCTAGGAGAAACCTTGTGACGTTTAGGCTTGTGTCTGTGTACCACGTGTTGAGGTGCGTGTTTTCCTAAAGCAACTCAAATCCTCGGCCTTTTTCCAGAATGTTCCTTTTCATCAGATTCTCAGGGCGGTTTTGCTCCTGTTCCCTTGTGGAGCGCTGAGCCTTGATGAGCTCTGGTGGCGGCCCCTGCGGCGGGCACGCTGTCAAGCTCAGTGACCTGTCAGGACTCAGAGCTCACCGCAGTGGCCGGGCTCCTGGTTCAGGTTTCTCGTAGCAGGAGGAAGCAGGTTCCCCCAAGCAAAGGGTGAAGAGGAGGCAGGCGCAGCTCCGGGCCAGTCTCTCTGGGCTCCAGGGTGGCATTTCCCCAGTGGTGACCAGGGACAGACCTACTGGTCCTCATGACCAGGAAGCCAACCTGAGTGTCCACACGTCCAGGGATGCCGGCAGCCGTTTGCAGGTGGGGCTACACCGCTGCCCAGCTGCTGAGCCCCCAGCCTCCCCCAGCAGAGGCCCACCGACCGCCTCTTCTCCTCCCTCTCCCCTTCTCTTTCCCATTTCTCCTCCCCTCCCCTCCCCCCTCCTCTTCCACAATGCTCGGGTTGCAAACCAGAGCTGGCTGAGTGCCCCCATATTGCATAGACTTCTGTCATCCCAAAGAGGGGGCATCGAAGGACCCAGAGGTCAGTCGTGGGCCCCAAGTCATTAGACAGGGGCTGGAATTTAGAGCCAGGTCTGCCGAGCCTGAGGTAGGCCTGAGCAGAGATAGGGGACGGCGGACTGTGCAAGGAACTGCGGAAGCCACACAGCGACTAATTTTCTAAAAGACGTGCGGAGCTGGACGGATAACTTGCCTGTGTTAAAAGCATGCCGCAGTGTCTGAGGGACCTCAAGGCCACAGTATGGTGGCCAAGCTCCGAAATGCTCCCTGCCCACAGCCAACCCCGGGTGGGGAAGGCGGCGGGGAAGGGGATGGGGGCAGGGCGGGGGAGGGGACGCAACCCTCACGCAGGTGTGCGCATGGTCACTCACAGCCCAGCTCCCGGAAAGCGGACGCTGACCTGGAATGGGCACGCGGGGCTTATTCCTAGGGTTCTCCCACCCAGCGGGGGCACCCTGGGGAGCTGAGGGAGTGCCCAGCAGCGTGGGAGCCCGGGGCTTGATCACAGAGACACAGAGAGACAGGCAGACCTCCACGGAACAGACTCCTTTGTCCTTGAAGATGGTCTCCCAGCACTGGGAATACGGCCTCCCACGGGACGTGCTCGGTGGCCACAGGGCCTCCCGTCACCTCTAGCTAGTGGATTTTTTTCTTTTTCTAAACCATCTTCCTAATTCATTCCTTTTATATTCCCTTGAAATCTGGGCATAGGGGTGCCTGCCCATGATTCTAGGACTCAGGAATGTGAGGCAGGAGGATCACTGTGAGTTCAGGGCCAGGGTGGATTACACAGCAAGATCTGGTCTCAAACCACCCCCAAGAAAACCCCAAAATTAATATAAATAAAAGGAAAGAAGGGAAAAGTAAAATAGAAAAAAAAAAAAAAGAGAGACAAATGAAGAAACTAAAAATACTAAGTTCCTCTGAAAGCAAATGTGTTTATCAACATTATGAGACACTTCGTGTGAAGCACCTGTGTGATTCACCAGATCAACCATAATATGTTTAGGTTACTATCAAGTTCGTCTCCTTTTTGTGACAGGGTCTCGCTGTGCAGTTCAGACTGGCCTTGAGCTCACTTTGTAGCCCAAGCTGGTCTTGAACTCACAACAGTCTTCCTGCCTCAGCCTCCCGAGTGCTGGGATTATAGGTGTGAGCCACCACGCCCGGCTTTGAAATTCGTTTCTAATATAACTGAGTAAAGTTGTATTTAATTCAGAATATACTCTGGGGGGGGGGGGGAGAGAGAGAGAGAGAGAGAGAGAGAGAGAGAGAATGTGTGTGTTTTGGCTTTTTGAGACAGTCTTGTTATGTAATCAGCTTGGCCTTGAATTTGAATTTACTATGTGGCCCAGGCTAGCCTTGAACTCACGGTGATCTTCCTGTGTCAGCCTCCTGAGTTCTGGGATTACAAGTGTTTGCCCCTCTGCCCAACTAGTTTGGGCTTTTTAACTCCTTAGCAATCCAATTACTTAAATACAGGATGACCACAGATTGCATATTTTTATTAATTTTATAAGATAATACAACAGGAAATATAAAAATGACAATTTTTAAAATTTATTCAATACAATATTTGATTATTCAACTGGTTGGAATGATCAGTGCTTGGAATAGCCGTACGTACAGATGCGCTGTCCGAGGGACACTTGGGGCACACTGGGGAGTGGGTCAGGGCTTGATTTTAGACGAAACAGCTCTCACCACTGAGACCAATGAACGGCTTGCCTGCCGCTGCTTTGTCCCTCACCTGGCGTGTGACGGGGACTTGTCCTAACCCTCCCTAACCCTCCCTTTCTCTAGGTGAAGATCACGGTGCTGGAAGACAATGATCCCTTGGCCCAGTGCCACTACCTAGTGACAGTCTACACCGGGCACCGGCGAGGGGCTGCCACATCTTCAAAGGTACCCATAGCACACAGGAGGCTGAGGCAAGAGGGCTGCAAGCCGCTCGAGGCCGGTCTGAGTGACAAAGGAAGAGGCAAAAACCAAACAAAAATAAATAAATAGGAGTGGGGAACTCCTGCAGCCGCAGCTGACTCTAACAAGGATCAAAGCCCAGTCACTTCTCTGGGATAGACCTCAGGGGGCGCCAGAGAGTAGCGGTGGGGAACTCACAGGGCAGGCAAAACCGCCGGTGGAGACACAGACTGAGCCAGCCACGCTGTGGGTGCTGCACCCCGCAGTGCCCAGGGGTGAGACCTGGGTGTCCCCCCTCAGTGCCCTCTGGCATTCCTTCTCAGCTGTTGCTCAATGGGCTGGGGTGGAGCAGGCGCGAGCAATATGCTCTGATGCTCAGAAAACCAGGCCTCCCCATCGTCAGCACTGCCTGCGCAGAGACAGATTCCTGGGCCGGTTCCCAGTGTTCCTTCTTGGGCCCTGGAAATGTAGAGTGCAGAGTAGCCTGCATTTGGCCAGGTGTGGTAGTACACACCTGTAATCCCAGCACTCGGGAGGCCGAGGCAGAAGGATCATTGCAAGTTCAAGACCAGCCTGGACTAAAAGTGAGTTCAAGGCCAGTGTGAACTGCATAGTGAGACCCTGTCTCAAAAAAAAAAAGATATAGTAGCAGGCATTCCCCCAGCATGGTTCAGTGCCAGGCACTCCGAGGGACACTAAAAATGAGCTGTTAGGAGGAAAAGTTCCTGCTCTGCAGTCGTCGCAAATAAATACGTGGTGGGCGTGGTGGCGCGTGCCTGTAATCCCAGCACTCTGAGGCTGAGGCTGGAGCATTGCCAGTAAATGGAAGGCCACCCTCAAGTACACAGCTACAGAGCTGGGGTTATAGCTCCAAGGCATAAGTGCTTGCCTGGCAAGTGTAGGGTCCGGAGTTCAATTCCCGATGCAAAAGAAAAAAAAAAAAAGAACTACACAGCTAGTCCCCGCCCTTAAAAAACAAAAATAACAATCTTAGTCAGAGGGACAGCCAAATAGCTCCAAATAGCTCAGGGGATTGAAGCGCCTACAAGCAGGCCCAGGGCTTGGGAGGTTTGTTCCCCGGGGCCTGTGCTGCTGGCCCTGCCCCCAGGGCACTCAGAGACAATTGAGACTGGG
>PVKN010002007.1:34760-46030 GCA_004027915.1 Capromys pilorides
CACAACCTTGCACTTGCCAAGCAGGCACCTGTGCCATGGAGCTATCTCCCCAGCCTCATAGACCCTTCTCTTAAAATACAAAAAAAAAAAAAAAAAAAAAAAAAATCTGTCAACCATCAGTGAGGAGTTTGAAAAGTCAGGCTTTTTATGAGTGCCATGAATACAGAAAGTGTCACCTAACTGCGTATGCTAGAAGTGGTCCCTGCACAGGTCTGAGGCGGGAGCGGGTGCAGACAGGCCATCTTGGCTGGGCTCAGGTGAAGAGGAAGGCCAGCAAAGAGCATCCATTCCCACGTGGGTGTGGCCACCCTGGCCCCTGGATTTCAGGTGACCATCACCCTCTACGGCCTGGATGGACAGAGTGAGCCACACCACCTGGCAGACCCTGCGTCCCCTGGGTTGGAGCGTGGCGGAGTGGACGTCTTCCTGCTGTCCACCCTGTTCCCCCTGGGGGAGCTGCAGAGCCTCCGGCTGTGGCACGACAACTCTGGGGACCGGCCATCCTGGTGAGTCAGCAGGAACCACGCCAGGCTGGGGCGGGTCCCTAGGCACCCGAGGGGTCTCCATGTCACGGAGGAGGAAGCGGAGGTCCAAGAGGCCGTCAGTAGCGGGGAGCCGGGGACCCGCATCGTCCTGGTTTCCAGCGTCTGCCCCACCCCCACCCGCAGCAGCATGTGCCTGATGCTTGCCAGGTCACACAGCTGCAAATGCAGAGTCCTCCCTGCGTCCAAGGCTGACACTAGCGGCCTGGGCAGGGGCCAGTGCGAGCGGCCTGTGCCGCCGCAGCGTTTCTGCGGCTGCCTCTTGTGCAGCCAAGGGACTGAACGTCGGTGCTGAGTGCCTCAGCGACCGGTTGGCTCCCGGGAAGCCGATGCGAGATGCAGGTGCACGAGCAGGGAGCCTGTGAGGGGCCCCGGGAGAGTGGGGTGTGGGGGGTGGGCAGAGGGGGACAGCAAGCTGTGTGAGCAGCAGGCTGGACGGCCCCGCCCCTCCCGCATCCGCAGCTCTGCAGCTGTCCCAAGTGGGATCAAGAGGCCCAGGTCCTGCGGGGTGTGCTGTCCTCCCAGCACTGGGGTGGGTGAGGCAGGAGGGTCACCCCAAGTCTGAGGACAGCCTGGAGCACCTGCCTGAACTACACAGGGGACCCTGGTGAGCCACTGCTGGGTCCAGTCTCGTAGGACAGGCAGGAGGACCTCACATCCTCCCCTGGCCCCAGCCTCAGGAACCTGACTCAAGTTATAAGACACCCACACAGTTCCTGAACCCCAAAGAGAGGGTGACCTTGCAGTGTAGGTAGAATTGCTACAGCATCAGGTCCCCCGTGCTCCTGCCCACACATGTGCACTTCCCATGGTAGCTTCACAGCTCCAAGCCGCTATCATCCTAGCTGGGGGCCCCAGGCTGATAGGGGCTTCCAGTTCCCAGGGGTGCAGCCTGAGCCCCCATGGAGCTCCAGTTTGGATCAAGGCAAAGAACAGAGAAGGAGCACGGGGTCTCTCGGCAGGGGCTCCCTCCTTGGGCTCATGTCTGCCACACGTGCTGCCTTCATGGACGGCTCAGCCCCTGTACCTGGCTCCCCCTCCAGGTACGTGAGCCGGGTGCTGGTCCACGACCTGGCCACGGGCCAGAGGTGGTATTTCCTCTGTAACTCGTGGCTGGCAGTGGATGTGGGAGACTGTGTCCTGGACAAGGTGTTTCCAGTGGCCACGGAGCAGGACCGGAAGCAGTTCAGGTACTTTGTAAACAAATCTTCACTTTGCCCTTTTTTTTTTTTTTTCTTTTTTGAGACTCTGTAGCCCAGGCTGACCTTGAACTCAGTGATCCTCCTGTCTCAGCCTCCTGAGCATTAAGATTACAGGCATGGGCCACCATGCCTAGCCCCTTCTGCCTCCTGACTCCTGTCCTCATCTCTGGGCCCTGCAGCCACCTGTTCTTCATGAGGACGTCCACAGGCTTCCGGGAAGGCCACCTCTGGTACTCCGTCTTCAGCAGCTCGGCCCGGAGCCGCTTCACGCGGGTTCAGAGGGTGTCCTGCTGCTTCTCCCTGCTCCTCTGTACCATGCTGGCCAGCATCATGTTCTGGGGCGTCCCCAAGGACCCCGCCGAGCAGAAGATGGACCTGGGTAGCTCCTGCTGCACGTGCTCCTGGGCAGGGCCGTGTCTGGGGCCACCACCACCGCAGCCCCGAGTCCCCTTGAGGACTGAATGGTGTCACCATGGCTGACCCTCTGACAGTGTGGCTATCTTCTGCCTCCAGCCCCTCCAGAGGGCATGCTGATGCCATGTGGCCCCCCTGTCACACTGTTAGCATAGACGACCCGGGGGTGGCTGGGTCCTGGGTAAAGGAGGACACCTGGAGTGGGCACTGCACTCGAGGCTTAGTGGGGACCTCCAGGGGCTCTGTTCCTTGGTCCTTCACTGGGCGACCAGCCACCTGCTAGAAGGGGAGGGAGGCACAGGGCTGTGGTTGCCGCCTCTCTCCAAGACCCCCGCCTGCTCCCCAGGTGACATCGAGTTCACGTGGCAAGAGGTGATGATCGGGCTGGAGAGCTCCCTGCTGGTGTTCCCCCTCAACCTCCTCATCGTCCAGATCTTCCGCCACGCACAGCCTCGGGGCAGGAAGGGCCAGGGTGCTGGGAGCCCCACCGCAGCCCCCGCGCCATGGCCTATGGATGATGGCCTTGTGACCCCTGAAGCGGTGATGACCAAGGCAGGTCCTCCGCCTCAGCCCAGGAAGGGTGCTTTTCTTTCTTTCTCCCCACTCCTCCTCCTCCTCTCTCTGTCTCTGTCTCTACTGTTTTCTCCCTAGTCCTGGGGACTGAATCCAGAGCCTTCTCACTGAGCTATAGCACCAGAGCTTTTTGTTTTTGTTTTTGTTTTGAGGCAGGGGTTTGCTAAAGGGTGAAATTGCCCAGGCTGGGCTTGAATTTTCAGTCCTCCTGTCTCAGTCTTCCAGAATCCTAGGGTCATAGGTGTGTACTCCTTATGCTCTTGTTTTCATTTCTTTTGCAGGCTGGAGATCAAACCCAGCACCTCACACATGCTAGGCAAGGGCTACACTGAGCTATACCCCCAGCCCTTCTGCTGCTTCTCCTTCTTATCCTGTTTCTTTTTCTTTCTTTTTTTTTTTTTTTTGTCTTTTTGAGACAGGGTCTCACTATGCAGTTCAGGCTGGCCTTGAGCTCATTTTTGTAGCCCAGGCTGGTCTCGAACTCACACGGATCCTCCTGCCACAGCCTCCCAAGTGCTGGGATTACAGGCGTGCACCACCATGCCTGGCCCTCTTTCTTTCTTTCTTTCTTTCTTTCTTTCTTTCTTTCTTTGTGTGTACCAAGAGTTGAACTCACAACCTTTCACTTACCAGGCAGGCACTGTGACACTGAGCTATATCCCCAGCCCTTTTCTTTTCTCTTTCTTTCCTTCTATCTTCATCATTCTATTTCTCTTTCTTCCTTTCTTTTTTTTTTTTTTGGCAGGACCGGGGATTGAACTCAGGCCCTTGCGCTTGCCAGGCAAGCACTTATTCTACTGAGCTATTCCCCGTCCCCTTTCTTCCTTTCCTTGCTTCTCCTTTCCCTCTCTTCTTTCTTCCCTCCCTCCATTCCTTCCTTCTTTCCTGTTTCTTTCTTCCTTCTTTTCTGACAGGGTCTTCCTGAGTTAACCCTAGGCTGGCTTTGAGGCCGCAGGTGCAAGCACCCCTTCCCAGCGACCCCACGACCTTTCCCCAAGCCCTTGCCCTGCCCCGACTCTGCAGAACTCACCTGGACCCTGGGATCTTAGCAGGGACGGCACAGGCCTCAGGGGAGCTCAAGGCCACGTCTCCAGCTCGGATGCTTGCGATGCCCGGGCCACGCTCCCTGCCTGCAGCTCACGTCCATCTCCTTTGGTCTCCCTGCAGGACACTCGGCGACTCATCAGCTCTCTGTGCAGAGCCCTGAAGCTGCCCTCGGCAGCCTCCAGCTGTGACTCTCTGAGCTCAGTGGACATCGACATGCTGCTGGCCTTGGCGGAAAACATCCTTCACCTTCAAAGCCCAGCAGAGCGGGGACTCCAGGAGGAAGCCGGGCAGGGAGAGGACGCTTTGGCCATCACGCTCGGGTCTGCGCCTGTGACAGGTGTGTGCCGGCTGCCCCTTGCCCAGAGCAACAGTGTCTGGCGCCAGGCGGAGACGGGGTCGTGTCCGCAACCCAGTGGGTCGGGCGCTGGGCTGCAGCTCGTGGTCATCCCGTGATGCCAGGCCACGCCTGAGCCTGGCCGGACTCCTCGGTCCCGTTCTTCACCTCAGCCTTTGCTCCCACTGGGGGCCTGGGACTCTGTCCGTGCCATTGGTTCCCTCAGCCTCCTCGCACTCACCCTCACCCTGGCCACATGAGGAGATGCTGGAAGGGGCCTTTAAAGTCTGTGCTGTCCTGAGCTCATGGAGGTGGGGACCGTGCCCTCAGCTCCCCTCAGCTCTGGGATGGGCTCTTCTGTGCCACTCCCGTGACCTTGGGCAGCTACCTCAGTTCTCTGAGCCTCAGCTTTCTTCCCATACAGGGTCAGGGGCTGCAGAGTGAAGCTCGATCTGTTTCCAGATGTGTGGGTCTGGACCCAAATCCAGGATGATGAGGCTGAGGAGAGATAAAAACAAAAAAAAAAAAAAACAGGCTGAAAACCATTTCTCTGTCCTCTTTCAAGCCTCCTAATTAAAAGCTGGGCATGGTGGCACACACCTGTCGTCCCAGCCCTTGGGGAGGCTGAGACAAGAAAATCCCTGTGAGTTCAAGACCAGCCTGAACTGCACAGTAAGACCCTGTCTCAAAACAAAACAAAGCCACCAGCACCACAGGCTGGTGACCAAACCTTCGACCTTTGAGGACCTTTTAGGTCCAAGCTGTAGCACTCTGCAGACCCAGCTGCCAGTGCCACTTCATGGGGCCTCCTGCAGATGAACCCCTGACAGCCCTGTGCGTGGTGGGCTGGGTTTGAAGCGCTGCCTGTGACAGTCACCGCAGCAGGACAGTGCTCCGTGGGCTGTGGCATTCCCAGCATGATGGGCTTCAGAGTCTGGCTAGGCTGTATCCTGGGGTCTCCTGGCTGCAACCACAGCTGTGCAACTTGGGGAAAGTTGCTCAACCTCTCTGAAATTTTGTTTCCTCGTCTATAAAATAGGGCTCTTGAGCCACCTGGCTTGGGGTGCTGCGGGGACTGGGTGAGATCATAGGCTCATTCCCTGGCCAGACACAAAGCAGGCATTCAGTTGGTGGCACTAGGGTTGGCAGAGTTGGTGTCTTCTGAAACATTCTGGGAAGCTTGCAACACAGAGGGTGTCGGCTCCGGGCTCTGCCTGAGGCTCCAGTGAGGCAGCCCTGGGGAAGCGGGAGGGAGGAGGTTTGCCGGGCGTCTGCTTCTCTCCAGCAGAGCGCCTGCTGCGCACACATGCACCTACGCAAGCTTGCACCCACGCACCCACGCACGCACGCACACCCACTTCCGCATACAAGGCTCCTTTCTGGTCTCTCCTGGGATCTGGCAGGTCACAGTCGGAGCTCTGTTTGGCCCTCCCCTGTGTCCAGTCACACACAGCCCTGGAACGGGAGCACAGGCCCAAGCCCAGCCCTTCCTGCTGTGGATAGCACGTCCCTCCCTGGGTGCCAGCACACGGGCCTCGTTCTCTCAAAAGGCACAAGCAACAGTCGTTCAAAATTTTCCCCTTGTACTAAAGATGGATTACCTCTGTAATGTTAAATAAACCAACAAGGATGTGATTTTAGAGGCTGAAGCAGGAGGTCGCAAGTCCAAAGCCATCCTGGGCTATAGAGGAAGTTCAAGGCCAGTCTTGAGATGTTGCCAACCCCCCCAAAAAAAATGCTTTAAGAACAAAACTTCAGGAGGGGCCTGGTGCCGCACACCTGTAATCCCAGCCCTTGAAAAGCTGAGGCAGGAGGATCTTTTAGTGTTTGAGATCAACTTGGGCTACAAAGTAAGCTCAAGGCCAACCTGAACTGCCTAGCAAGACTCTGTCTCAAAAAAGACAAAAAATTAATAAAAAAAAAAAAAAAAAAAAAGCTGGGCTTGCAGGTGCACATCTGTAATCCTAGCACTGAGGAGGCTGAGGCAGAAGGATCGCCTCAAATTTGAGGCCACCTCGGCTACACTACTGAGTTCAAGGCCAGCCTGCACTGCATAGTGAGGCTACCTCTCGAAAACCCCAAAATGTGTTGTTTTTTTTTTCCTGGGAGGAAGAAAGATGAGGTGAGGCTGGCTGGAAGACAGCCCTCTTGGCAGTTTGGAAAATGTCCCTGACAAGAGGCTAAAAGAAAAACATTCCAATCCCAGTGGCTTTGGGACCCCAGAACCTCACTCCCTCTGCGCTGGTTCCCTGCAGCTGGCACTGAGCTGAAGCTCCTGAGTGCCCGCTGTCCTCCTCCCCATGACCGGCCCACCGTCCCCCTGTCCCTCAGCACTAGTTGATCAAGCTCCCCTTGTCCCCCAGAGAGCACACAGTGCCCCGGGCCCGAGCTGGCCTCAAGGGACCTCTGGAAGGAGACTGCTGCTGCCCAGAGGCAGCGCCTCCACCGCCAGCTGGAGCACTTGGAGCAGGAGCTGCAGCTGCTCGGACCCCAGGGGTTCTCACAGCCACCCAACCACGCCAGGGTGCTCAGGGAGCTACAGATCCTGAAAGGCCGCCTGGGGATGCCCGCCCCTGCCCATGCCAGGTAACACGCACCACCCCACCGCCCGTCTGGACCCTGCCAGAACACATCCTGAGCCCCCTTGAAGGGCACCCCAGGCTTTCAGGAGGAAGGATTAGGGTTCCTGCCAGTGCTCGGGGGGCTGAGGGTGAGCAGGGCTCCCAGCTGTGAGACACGGCCCTTGGCAATCTGCACATGTTTTTAGAGAGTCTCGCTATGTGGTCAGGCTGGCCTCGAGCTCACCTGTCAGCTCAGGCTGGGCGTCCTCAGCCCCTCATCCTCTGGGTCTCAATCACGCCTCTGTATGTAGTGCAGGAATGGTACTGTGATGTGTTCCAGACAAGCAGTGGGATTTATTTATTTATTTTATTTTTTAAAAAAACTTAATTTAGGCCAGGGAGATAGCTCAGTGTAGTAAGTGCTTGCCTGGCAAATGCAAGGTCCTGAGTTTGATCCCTGGTACCACCAAAAGAAAGAAAGAAAGAAAGAAAGAAAGAAAGAAAGAAAGAACGAAAGAAAGAGCTTTATCTATGTTATGGCGGGCTCAGCCTGCACTGGGGGCGGGGCTGATGCAGCATGTTGGGCCGGGATTGAACCTCGGTCCCTGAGGTTGCCTAAGCTTGTCTAAGCAGGCGCTTTAAACCCCTGAGCCATCTTGCCAGCCCCTGGAATTTATTTTTAAATATTCCGGCTCCCCGCTGCTCCAAGAAAAGGCAGGAGGGAGGGTGCAAGGAAGAACCACAATAAAGTGGTGACCACCTTTGACATCACTTGCTGAATGCCTGTGGGTTTGCTGTGCTGGATCATTTTTCTTTTTTGTTGTTTTTTGAGACAGGGTCTCGCTGTGCAGTTCAGGCTGGCCTTGAGCTCACTTTTGTAGCCCAGGCTGGTCTTGAACTCACACTGATCCTCCTGCCTCAGCCTCCCAAGAGCTGGGATTATAGGCATGTGCCACCATGCCCACCATCCTGTGTCTTTTTTCTATAATGAGATTCTGTCTCTGTCTCTGTCTCTGTCTCTGTCTTTGTCTCTGTCTCTCTGCTCTCTGCTCTCTTTGTCTGAATTTCCAAGTTGTTAAGTTCCCCAGGCCCGGGACTCAGGGCCTGCGCCAAGTCTGGCCTGTACTATTTGCTTTAACCCAGGGCTCCCCCTTGTGCCTGGTACCAGCTCAGCAAGCACTGTACATGGAGCTATGCCCCTGGCACAGTGGTCTAAAATGTTCTAGAGGCAACTTCTGGGCTGGAGATGAGTGACCACAGAACCAATGAGGGACAAGCATTTATTTATTTTTATTTTTCATTTTTTTTATTTTTTGGCAGGACCGGGCTTTTTTTTTTTTTTTTTTTTTTTCTTTTTTGTGGTACTAGGGATTGAACTCAGGACCTTGTGCTTGCCAGGCAAGCACTTATTCTACTGAGCTATCTTCACAATCCAAGGGACAAGCATTTAGAACAGGGCAAGCCCAGAACAAGGCATCGCTGGCACTGGGTGGAGCTCTTCACAGCAGGGACAGTTGACGGGTAAACTGAGGCCCAAGAGGCCAGGCAGTGGCCACGGCCATGCCAGCAACCTGTCCCTGTGTCCCCTGCAGAGCCCCCCGAGTCGGCGCAGGCCCCCGTGGCCTGCCCTGGTGGTGCGCCCTGGTGGGCTGGCTCCTGGTGGCGGCCACCAGCTGCACCGCGGCCTTCTTCACCATGCTCTACGGCCTGCACTACGGGCGTGCCGGCTCCCTCCGGTGGCTGCTGTCCATGGCCGTGTCCTTGGCGGAGAGCGTGCTGGTCACCCAGCCCCTCAAGGTCAGGACGCCCACCAGCTGGCTGCCCTCCTCCCCTGCCTCCCCTGGCCCCCCTGAGCCATGCAGTCCCTCAGGGAGGTGCCCTGGCACAGGCCCTGGGCAGGAAAGACAGTGAGACAGAGCGTTATGCGGCCAGGGGCCCAGGGGGACACGGGATGAGGTGGGCTGGAAGGGACCTTGGGGCAGAGGGGCCCGAGAGTTCACGGACGCGGACCTCCTGGCAGCTCCGCCCTTGCCCACCCGACTGTGGTCTCACCCCACCCCCTCCAACCTGGGCTGGCGTCCAGATATCTTGGCTCACCCCAGCGGGGCCTGCAGGTTCTGGGCTTCGCTGCTTTCTTTGCGCTGGTCTCAAAAAGAGTAGATGAAGAGGAGGATGAAGTGGAGCTGCCCCTGCCCGGACACCTGTCTGGCCCAGGTAAAGGGGCTGCATGGTGGTGCTGGAGGAGAATACACCTGCGGGGGGGGGGGGGGGCGCTCCTCAGGCTCCCCCGCAGCCCTCACCCTGCCGCACACCAGTGGCTCCTGCTGGTCCCCTCAGAGCCTCCCTCCCTGGCTCCCTGACCCCGGCAACACCCCGACATGACCCTTTGGCCAAGAGAGGTGCCTCCGTGCAGCCCCCGCCAAGGGGGCTGTCTGCCCAGACTCAGGTCCCGGGGTTGTAGAATAACCAACAAAGAATCCGCGTGTAGGTAGGCTTCAAACAGCTGCTGCCCCATTCGTGGACGACCTGTTTCTGGGTCAGGGTTTTGTACGCAGCAGAGCGGCTCCCTCTCTGCAATCTGTGAAAGCCAGCCCTTGACACAAGGGTTTGTAAAAGAAAAAAAAAGAAAGAAAAAAGCCACTGCCAGCTAGACTTGCAGGGCGCCAGATCCGAAATGACGAGTAGCCCCAGCTTGGCACGGCCTAGGTCTCGGGAGCAGAGGTGGGCTGGACCCCTAGACTAGGGTCCTTGGCCCGTCCCTTCCTCCCACCGAGACGTGGGAGAAGGAGTGTGCTGGCAGGCAGAACATTCCAGAATCATGGGGGCAAATGACACAGAAGCAGCCCTGTCACGATCGATCTTGAGTCTCGGGGAAAATAAACCAGGAGCATCCAGAAGCTCACAGGCAGGCTTACCACACGTCGCGGGTACCTCAGCCCGGGCTTCATGGAATTCACCCAGAACCTGTGCACGATCCACTGATTTTAGTGAACTTAGAGGGGTCTGTGAGCCCCGCTGTGACCTGACTCAGACCAACCTCACCGCCGCACAGAGGTCCCCACCACACCCCTGCCCCAGGCTGCCTGGGCTACCTCACCCTCACAGACAGGTCCCTGCCCCTGGAATAAACAGGTCCCACAGTGTGGGGAGGAGCAAGATGCCGCAGGCCTCTGTCCCATGGGAGTGCCAGGCTGTCCCCTGGACAGCAGGGGACAGAGGGCTGTGCATCTGGATATGCAAAGGTCCTTGTCACCTCCTACTGTTATCGAGCACAGGGAGGGGGTGGGGAGGGCTCAGGATGAGGGTAAAGAGGCAGGCGACCGACATCCCAGCAGTTTGGACGGACGGCAGGCAGGGGTCCCCCAGACAGCCAGATCAGCACCTGCCAGGATGACGTGGTGGGAACCTCGGCAGATGCCATGGAGTGGGAGAGCCAGACCCACACCCACCAAGGGGACTGCTTGGCTCCTTCCTCCGCAGGGACCGCAGGTCCCGGAACCCTCCGCAGGTTCCGGGCACGGAGACACAGCAACAGGGACATCTACCAGCCACCTCTCCCCGCCACCATCGAGAAGATGAAGGCCACTCGGCTGAAGGAGCAGAAGGCCTTTGCCCTCATCTTGGAAATCCTGGGTGGGCACCGCCCCATGCCCACCTCTCACCACTCAAGACACACACACCTGCATGGCCCTTGGAAGTCTCTCACTGCTCCTGGGCCTCAGTGTCCCACACTAGCAGTCCCTTGGTGCCCCTTGAGGGCCCTGAGGATGAGCTCTGAGCTCCCTCCTGTGCCCCACCCACCTCAGCTTTCCCTGGCCTCCTGGTCTTTCTGAACCCTGGCTGTCCTCTAACTTGTGGGGTTCCTCCTGCCTCAGCCTCCTTCGGGTTGGAATAACAGACATACACCACCACACCCTGCCTTCCTCCTGGCCTTTAACTCTTTGCCCAGTCACCGTGTCTCCAGTGAGACTTCACCTGGCCATCTGGCGCAGAGCTTTCAAACCTCAGCATGTGTCTTGTCTGGGTCCTGGAGAGTCAGACCGGGGCATGGGAAGGTTGGGAGGAGACAGAGGAAGGGGAAGCACAGCAGGAGGGCAAGCAGTCAGGGAGGGGTGCAGCCAGCCGCTCAGGCCTGCCTGGAGAGCAGGGGGTGCACCCCTGCTCGGTGCAGCAGCTCCCCCTGGCGTCTGTGGTCCCCCAGGCAGAAGGGGCTGCCTCCTGAAAGCCAGATTCCCAGGCCTGGGCCCAGAGCTCGGAGTTCCATAGGAATCTGCACCCCTGCCTGGGCTGTGATGTTCACATTCCCGTGCTCAGTCTTGGCCCCCTGGTTCCTTGCGTCACCTTCTCCTGTCTCCAGCAAGTCCGGTGAGCTACATGGGGCCAGAACGTGTCCTTCCACTTCATTACCGGACCTTCAGCAATGCCACACGGCAGATGCCCTGCTGGAAAAAAATTTGTTTAAGAAACACCAACATGAACTCAGCCTAGTGGTCTATGCCTGAACCAGCACTCTGGAGGGCTGAGGCAGGAGGAGATCCTCCAGTGTGAGTCCAGCCTGGGCAATGTAATGACTGGAAAAAAAAAAAAAAAAAAAAAG